>JAGDQP010005203.1:0-23535 GCA_022664845.1 Lepisma saccharinum
GAACTATTTTTTACATTCTTTTCTTTAGTTCACAATGGTTCGTGGTGTCATCAAATCTTGGAACGTTAACTGAACTCATTTCCCGACGTCTTAGAATGATGAAATTTTGCAGAGCGACGTAAGTCCGGTGACAATACAATATTCCATTGTTACTTTCATATATTTCTATATTTTAAAAGCAAATTTTGATAGTTTTTTTTTAATTCTCAACTTCTTTATCCTAAAACAAATACTAGTCTGCAACTAGCCTGGGTTTTCCTGGTTGCATAACACCTTAGGATTTGGATCACAAAACATTTAGCTTGAGAAGATGTATCCGAACATCGAAATAACTCGAAAAAAAAATTAACAAAAAACTTTTTAAAGACATTATTTTGTTAATCAATTCGTACTAAATATCATAAAAAATAATTTTGTTTATGCATGACTAAAAAGAAAAGAATGGGGCGAGTCATTTCAAGAATTTATAAAGTGACTGTATATGAGAGCGCGCCCCATGCTTTTCTTTTTAGACATGCATGAACGATTTTTTTTAAACTTTTTAGTACGAATTGATTAAGAAAAGAACGTCTTTAAAAAGTTTATTAATATTTTTTATTTTAAGAAATAGCTTTTTTTTGCAGTATAGTAAACAACATCGATTTTCTCACTAATGAAGTGTGAATTGTATTATATATTTTACCGAAGTAAATATTATTTATAACAATGTTCTTTTGTTCCATGTTAAATTTTAAAAAGAATCATAACGAATGAAAGTATAACATGCATTCAGTTTAGCAACAATACAGCTACTATTTCTTATCTCAAGGAATCTCATAATGGCGTACAACGCCAGCTGGGGAGTCCACCAGCTAACAGAATGATTTTACACGTCGCTGCACACGACATCATCTGGAAAACAAGGACACTGGTCTACACCATTCATTCTCCTTTTTTTCTTCTTCTCCTTCTTCTTCCAACATTCACATAAACTTGAGTTTTCAAAAAGAAAAAGAACTTCTTTTTTTTTTTTTGTTTAAATAGAAATTCTGTGCACGTTATTAACAAGTTAAAGGTTATTTGAAGGTAGATTCAAAATTATTCAATTCTTTTTTTATTACCTTGTTTCTCTATATTTTCAGTTTGTAAGACCACGTAAAAGAGTATGTAATTTTACTCATTACCATTAAGCATAATTGCAATGTCTGTAATTACTTTATACGTCCTACAAAACCCAAGTATATTTTCCATTATACGGCAGGAGTATGGAATAAATCGATGTCTATCTTGGGAAGATGTCATATTATATACTTTTAAAATTAATTAGTAGAGTTCAACAATTTCTACAGTCTTTATATGAGATTACTGTGGACCCTCGTTGCGTTCGTCTATATTTTTATTCTCTGCAAATATTTAGCTGAGGAATACTTCTGAAATAGGAGTTAAAAAAAAACCGAAATATTCTAGAAGTACGCTGTGTTGTGAGCGATGGGTGTCTATTTGCAGTTCCGAGTTCTGTAGACCTCTGAGAGGGGTCTTAGCTAGCACGCGGGGTAAAGTGAGAAGTGCACAAGCAATCAGCGAGAACTCGCGCTTTTACTACCTACCTCGCATTGGTTATTAAAAGCGTCTTCTCACCTATGATCATGCTACGACTCCTCCCTCGCGGCTACAGAACTCAGAATTAGACAATAGATGTTCTGAGTGGGAGTTAACACAGAAGCACGCTATTCCTTGGTATCTTCGATATGAGCACCGAAAGACCACAGTTCAGTTGATAGGATGTTAGCACGTCCTGGGAACGATCCCAGCGGCCACCCATTCTGATAAATTTTTCTTCAGTCTCCCCGGGACAATACTGGGATGGTAAAATCCAACTAGGTCCTGGACGACTTCCTTTCAACGCTACCTCTATCCTGACCTGAGCCGAGGTTGCTTACAGGCCATAAAATTCAAATTCGAAAACGAGATTATTGTGAACCATTTGTTAAATGTTCTTCACGATGCCAAATATAATATCCCTGGGAAATATTTCTGGTGTCGTGTCCTGAGCGCACAGGCTAAAATCGTGGACCGAGCGCACAAGCAAGTATCTGGCGTAACCTGAGCGCATCGCAAGAAAGACAAGTTGACCTTGAAAGGTAGGAAGAGAATATATTTTGTGAAAAGGTAAACTTTAATAACTGCAAATGAAAAAAAAAGAGAGCTGTAAACTGTAACTAATTATAGTCAAATAATATTATCGTGACAAATAATATAGAATAGTAAGCTGCTCTTCCTTTGTTAGGCCTTTAGGCTCAGGCTGTGGTAATGAAGAAAGATGAAGAAAATTGGTGGAATGACAAAATGGGAGGAAACGGGAGAACTCCGAGAAAACTCACGAGCACGATGTTGTCCACCACGAACTCACACAGGTTGTTTAAAAACCAGGTGGAAAACTTTTCAAGGGCTTGTTACTTGAAAACGACTTAGAAAACAAGCCTCAGAGGACACTGATACATGTAATTTTACTTAGAAATTTGCTATTCACATGTGTTCAGTGGCTCAAAATAGTAGGCCAACATTGATACATGACAATGAAGTGCTTTATTGTATTTTAACTTTACAATTTACAATTCAGATACGTTTAATACTCATAATTAGAAATTAGAAATATCCAAAGACATGTAATAATTAGGCATTATATATTGTAATGGTTCATATTTTGTTCCATCTAAATATGTTCAATAGGTAAAATTTGAAGTACTCAGAGAAGGTGGGGATGGTAACTACAAATTATTCTCTAATTTAGTAATACACACTAGACGAAATGAGATGAGGTTTAGAACTGTCTCGTATTATTTCATAACTCCTTGTGTTTATGAAACGAGACGAAACGACATTCAGACAGGCAGCTGAGTTTAGCTTAGAAACCCTACACTATATCTAGGTACACTGGCTAAATGGTGCCTAATACCTGTACCTATTCATTATTCTTACTTCGATGTTCCTGATATTTCTAACAATGAAGAAATGCTTACATAATGTCCCCGTAGATTTTGTCCGTCATTGGAAAAACTGGCTTGGATTTGGATTTTGTCCACGCCCCTTTAAAGTTTAAACACGTCGTTGTACGTTGTAGTTTGTTAAACAGCCAGTCCTAAGCATGGATAAAGTGTGAAGAAAGAATTCAATGCAATCAAATTTCGTTGCTTTGCAAGATAGAAGCATCTTTCTGATTATGTTAATGAAAATAATAAGTTACAGTTTACAGCTCTCTTTCGTTCATTTGCAGTTATTAAGGCACGAACTTATTATTATTATTAGTAGTAGTAGTGCGTTGCTCAAGGTGCTCCTTCTACCCTGCAAGGTCGGTGCGCTCAGGACACGCCAGATACATGCTTGTGCGCTCGGTCAACAATTTTGTCTTGTGCGTTCAAGACACGGAGTCATATTTCTGACAGATTTTGAATATTCCAGGAATCTTCTCTCTCTCTCCGTCTTTTCCCACTTACGTGGGGACGTTTTTGATGAGTCTTCTCCACAGGGCCCTGTCCTGAACTTCTTCCCCTGACAGACCTTTCTCCCCGACAGCCTTCTTAACCCTATCCATCTATCTATTTCCTCCGTGGTCTCCCTCTGCCTCTCTAGCTCTCAGGAATACTCCTCGATTATACTGTGCTGTGTGTGAGTGGCTAGAATAGAAAATGTTCTAATTGAGATTATTTAACAAAAAGGCAGCATTCCTTCGTATCTTCATTACAAGCAGTATTGAAGACGGCTCATATATAACTGTACCAGTGGCGAATCCAGAGAGAAGGTGCGCCCCTCCCAAGTGAAAATTCTTTAGTTTTATAGCATTATTTCTACAATTTCTCTCAGAAAAAGCTGAGATTTTTTTTCGAATAAATCTAATGTATCTCGAAATATCAATTTATGGAGATACTGGTGTCCTATTCCATGATAGAAAGTACTAATATGAGAAATTTATAGTTAAAAGATTCAGTTAGCGGTAAAATATCGTAAATATCTCTGGTCCGTTCCACCCCACCCCCTCACGAAAATCCTGGATCTGCCACTAAACCGTACTGGAGGTACCGTACCTTCAACTGGGGTATCGTACCTTCAACTTACACGATCACTGTATCCACTGATTTTTCTTGATGCGAGAATAATATAATAATAAAAAAAACAAGTACGAAAACAGGTTTTAAATTTTATCAGATAAATTTCCTTGAAGGCTTAAAAAGACTACTCTAACATATGACACCCAAGAACAATGATCGCCCAGTTATTAAAGTACACCAGACCACAAACACTCCACCCCACCCCCTCTTTGTGAGATGTTATCTTTATTTAGCTCTGCATTTTTCTCACAAGTACTTCTATAAAACCGCACCCACAGCAATTTACACATATCCTTTTATTTCACTTTTCTTTTCTTTTATTTTTAAAAAAAAGAAAAAAACATTCAACTTTCTTTTTCAACACTTTTTTTCTCTCTGTCTAATCTTCATCATTTCACATGAGTACTCTCAGTTTGTACCTACGCACACATATGTGGACGCATCAGTTCTATACTACTTTCAATCACAAATTAAAAAAAAACTTCTCAGCCAGCCAGACACACACAACTGAAGTTTTTTTTTACTCTTTTTTTCTTATTGAATTTTCCACGGAAACTACTCGAGTGTGGTGTGAGTACGATAATTATATGGGACGTCAAACGATATTGGTTGCTTCGCATGGTTTATAACAGTAAGGAGTGGTTTCTTACAAGTATTCCCCCTAACAATATGAAGCAAGTGTTGATAGAGAAAATCATGGTAAAGTCTTCCAAAGGCAGGTATGATGATGCTACAGGGTGTCATAATCGTGTGGGAGGTGCTCTCCCCCGCCACACATAAAAATGTCCTACAGTGCCCTCAAGCTGTAGATACCATATGAATTCATTTGATTTTTTTTTTAAATACCTAAAAAAACATGCTAGAAGGTGATGGAATTTTACGTAGATTTTCACAACGATTAATAGATGACATATTGGCAGCTAACATACGGACATAACCATTAGACCAGACCGAAAAAAAATATATATATTTGTAATAAAAGCATTTAAATTGAGGAAGATTAGTTGATTACCTATTTCATTAATTGCAACAATTCTATAACGCTTTTATGAAAGAACTGTAAATTAACATAAAAAGATTCCCTGACGACTTTAGCATCAAGGCTAACGGAACGTTTTTTTGTATTTTTTTATTAAATAAAAACACAACGAAATATCCCGAAAGTTTCATTAGTAATTTGCCAGTAAATATGGATGAAGTCACAATTCTGGATTGGTAATAGAAACACAGAAAATGAAGATCTAGTTCTGGTCAAGTATGGTTGAATGTGATATTCCTGAATTGAATTAAAATCGATAGAACAAAATTCTATTTATGACCTTTAAACATCTTTGATTCAGGCCGTTATCACTAAACTTGGACCTGATAGGATGATCTATGGTTTAACGCTATATTGATATATTTCTTGATAAGTAAATGTGGCTGAATTTAGTCTGGATGTGCGATGGATGAATTCTTCTTAATTGGTAACGTTCAGACATATGCCGTACGATTGGTGAATTCTAAACTACTGAGATTAGATACAAAAGTCCCTAGAAATATATAACACAAATAATTTATTCACAGTCAAAGTGAACTATCTTATTGTTATCTACAGGATATGGAATTCCTTCTACTAAAAAATTATACCCGGTGATAAATCATAGGCGACTCTCCACATAAAGCAAGCAAGCAATGAACCTTCTTCGCAAAGCTAAGAAAAGTGATGCTCAGAAAAAATTTATTCGTAAACGTACATGAATGTTGAATACATCCATCTTCTACAGTGTTAGATAAAACAAAAGATATCAAACAATACTCCTAAATTCTTCTCTTTATTCGTACCAGCTAGTTGTAACACTGAAACCTTGAAGTTTTACATTTTAAGCCTTTACAGTGCCTTCAGACTACGGTCCGTCACATCTCAGGTATAATATCCTTTGGTGAGCACTCTCCGGGGGGAAAGGAATGTGACAGTTATCGCCTGGGTTCTCTATTAAAAGTAATCTTCCGGCATTCGCCTCGTTGCACTGAGAAAACTCCTGAGAAGCCTGTCATCCGGCCAGCCTGTGCCGCCCCACCAATGCTTATCCTAAGCCATAACCATTAGACCACGGGATCTGAAGTCCATAAATAAAAATTTGAAACAATTATCTACATTTATATTAGAAAAATCCAGGAAAACGAAAAAGTGGAAATCCTGAAGATGGAGCACCTATATGTTGCACCTTTTGTGCCCTCTGCACCAAAATATGTTACTTTGGGTGTGTAAGGGTTAAATAATCCAACATTAACCATCGCATCCACATAGCTAATATTATAAAGAAAACAAAAACTAATCAACTTACTTAATCTTTCAGAAAGACAAGTTTCTAACTTTTATACGCGCGTATCCATCTCCCCTCAAACCCAAGCCTGTATTTGCTATTAAAACCAGTCGCCCGCTTCACACTTAGACGCTTTTGAAAACGCACCTTCTCCCACATTTAACGCCAATTAATCTTATTTAAAAAGTCGTGACATGGATATAAGCTTTGCTAGATCTCCCTCACCCTCTCTTTATTCCTGTTCTCTTGCCTTTTATATACGCTAGAGCTGGAATCAATACTGACGCTCAAAGAGAGAGACAGAGAGAAGTGCTATTAATACTGAAAGTTTGTGGCTGGGATCACTAAAAGGCTGCGAGTTTTTGAACGTTCATTACAGTTTTACCATCTCTACGAACCCACTTCATTCGCTTTAATAGCAGTGTAAGGTGTCTAAATAAAAAAAAAAGGAAGGGGGGGTCAATTTCTTATTAGATGGGTAGGAAATTGAGATGGCTTTTACGCACTAAGAAATTAGTTTCTTAAAGAGTAAAAAAATATAAATATATACAAAGAAAATTTAACTGAAAATACTTTGGGGGTGAGGGATCATTTTTGGAAATAACACGCTTCTCGAATTTCCGATGTACTTTCATTTCGCAAAATGCGCAAAGTTCTTTCGCTATTCTTACTAGTTTCATTAGGGGTTCTTTCTGGTGTTTATCAACATGACTTATACATATCCAAGTGCCAACCAATCACATTATTAGTTTTCATATTCTCCCCGCCTCCACTTATTATTTTGGATAGTCTTGATTTGGCACCCTCTTCTAGTGCAGCAAATTCCAATCCTTGCTTTGTTCTTTGTTATGATTGGCTGATTGTTGTACCACTTCCCTTTTCGTTCCTTGATTATTAAACAAAAATGGGGAACGACAGGTGATTGGCCCAACGATCAGCTAATCATAGTAGAGAACTGGGAAAGGATTAGGATTGGCTGCACAACGGATTATGCCAAATCAAGATTATACAAATAAAACGGAAAATAGTAAGACCATACACAACGTGATTGGTTAATACTTCGATTTATATGAAGCCCATGCAGACCCACATCAAATCATTATCAAGTCCATGTCAAGCGGCTGTAGCTCAGTGGCAGAGTGCTGGCTTCGTTTTTGGGAGGTTCTGGGTTCAATCTTAGCGGCGATCATCCTGACTTAAGAATTTTTAGGGGTCCTCAGTCATACCAGGCAAATACCGGAATGGTACCTTCAAATTAGGCCGACTCCTTCCCGCATCCTTTCTCCTCCCCTATCTCCGCCTGAGCCTAAAGGCCATAAATAAATTCAAACTATCAACTGTGTTCCAGCTTTCCCCATTTCCAATCCTGTGAGATTCTTCATTTACTAAAGGTATGCAACAACGCTGTTGGATTTCGTTCCTTATCTGAAACAAACCCAGAGCCACTGATTATCGGGTTAAGAAAGACCACCGGAGAACAGTAACAACAACGCCGAGCCATAAAATGGAAAGTCAGACAGGATTGTGCAAATTTTGCGAAAGCGTCAGTTGAAACAATATTACTGCATATAGTGATGGGCAAAAATGTTGAGTTTTCCGTTTGTAATCTAAAGTCTAATCAGGCTTAGAGTATACCTTCCCATCCAGCTAAACAAACACATAAAGAGAAATTGTTCTCTGAGCTAAACAAACACACTGTCCACGTAATTCGATAAGAAATTACGCTATTTACATACAAAACCCAAAAGAGCGGAGAAAAAAAAAGTTGATTTTTTGACATTTGATTCAGCTTTCTATAATTCAGACAACATTAAAAGTGTTGCAAAGTAGTAGAAATGAGAAAAATTGATTGAACGATAAACTCAGCACCAGGTGGATGGAATCTTAGGTTACGTATTGATTGATATAAACATCTTGCGTCAACGATTTCGTGACTAAACTACCCAAGTGACCTGCTGCTATATTTAACTTCTCTATTTGATTCTGTATGAAACTTCTGTTCAGATATAATTTCAATACACGAATAATCATTTTCACAATACCAGCTGTCTTCGGTCTGTTATTTAAGAATATGCTATGTAAAAAAAGTAGTCAATTCGTTCAGATCGTATGGACTTGAGATAAGAAAGCTGATAAGGTATCTACAAGTAATCCCTCTTAAAATCATGTTTCTCACTCTTTTCTTTATAGATAACGCTTCCTATTTGGAGAGGCGACTTGTTTTTCTTCCATCGCGCACTGAAGAGTGAATCATTACAGTGTAGCAATAACTATGCGCACCATTTATCTGCCTTAAAAACACTCGAAACTAACCAGTTTACGAGCATTTTATGTTATTTGTCATTCGGTCAAGGCATTTGACTACGCAACTGTCAATGCCAAAGAAATTAGTTCCTTACCGTGAAAAGAAATTTATTGCAATATACGATTATATCCTCTTCAAGACATCTAGTCCCCACATCTTTAGCGAATGGGCTATAGGCTTACTCACTTACATTTTTAAAGACATTCTTTACACGCGTCAAATAACTTTTGATCATACTTTTTGTGTATCTTTTCACATACATGAGGCTATGTCAGAAAGCGGTTTGGGTAACCTTGGAAACATGTAAAAATAGTTGGCGGGAGCAGGAACTAAACCAAAGTCCTCTCGGTGATAATTTATAGCTCTAACCATACCACTAAGCTACGAAGAAATGTTAATTCGTCATTTTCAAAACGATATATTGAAGAAATTCGTTAAGTGAGCTGGAATTGGGTCAGGACATACTAAGAAAAAAAAAATGTAATCCTGGAAAATACTCTCTGTGTCAGAAGCCTTCCAAATTCACTTTTAAAATAAAAGCATTACAAAATCCTCGCAAAGTTAGTACATATTACTTGAGCAAACACTAAGATTACAGATCCGTTCAAACCGGCCTCCAGTCACGAATTTCAACAGAAATAGCAGAAGACAATCTCTCTACAACTAACCAATAGGGAGACATAACGCATATATCCACAGTGTTGTCCTGTCAAGCATATTAAAGCTTGCGTCTGTAGTAATGTTTAGGCAAATGTCACAGCTAAACAGTTTCTAATGCACAAAGGTGCGAACAAATTGGCAACAGTGTAGTCATGCGCCTTCAAGACCACGTTACAAGTGGGCGGAGCTACGCCGGTAGCAGGACCGCGCCAGGTATAAATAAATTCTCGAAGAAAGTTTCGAGACCACAAAAAGTCTGTACGCAAAACGTATTATTTATATCATTTTCATGGAGTACTAAGCGAGCAACGAACGAGTTAATACAATTTAAACGTGTATATGAAGGAACCATACACATCTGCAGGCTAGTTGTTTTCACAATAGAAAGATTAGGTTATCTCTTGTTTTAAGTGCTACAACCGTCAATTAAGTACACTTCTCAACAATTATCTAATTACCCTTGTCGACACTTGTACTCCAGCGCTACATAGTGGACAAATCTATACAAACTGGCATGGTTCTTCAAACTTTTCTTTCCCCTTCACACACTAGATGGATGTATACATGTGAATTTTTAAAAGAACTTTGTATATATACAGATAACATCGTTTGCTATATTTCATGGTTATGGGTCTACAGATCGCTGCAAAGAAATAAAAATAAAAAAATAGATTCAGAAACTGTGAAATCAACATGTAAGTAGTGGCATGTACCCGTACAGTAGTGTGCAATGAGAAAAAAATAGTTAGGGGAAAGGGGGTGGGGAACGTCTCTGTTGGTTTACTAACTGGAAACGTCTCTCTCTCTCTCTCTCTCTCTCTCTCTCTCTCTGTGTGTGTGTGTGTGTGTGTGTGCTTCCAGTCAGAGAGAAAAGTTTCTTGAAGGTCTTCCCACGGTTTCTGCACGCACAACGAACCTCTCCATATCCTGCCTGCCCTAGCGTTCGTTGCTCGTCCAAATTGCTTACTCTTTCCAGCTTTCGTCTCGTGGATAGGGAAAAATTAATTCCCTTGGCTAGGGAATTTTTGATTATTCATTTTTACATGTCAAACAATTAAATCAATAAAAAGCAATGTTTCTAAAATGAACACTTTTTCCCCCAGATTTTTTTTACGAGTGTACAGTTAAAAAAAATCATGTCAAGATCTTAAAATGTGAATTTCTGATTTTCCAAACTTTCCAACCTCTTTGGAACTGCTGTCTTTTCGAGTGTTCCCAAAAACTGGTACAGGACTTCTAGAAAATCGAGACCAGGACTGGATTCTTTCCCGATTTTTTTTTCTTTTTCTTTTTTTCTTTTTCGAAATCTCCAGGACCAGTACCTTCCAAGAGTTTTGCTTGTAAATAATTTTATTTGACTGAAACTTAGTTTGGTTGTAGTAGATCTGTGGTCTGAACCTGTTGCAAATCTAATGAGGACAACTTCTCAGACAGAAAAAAGTTGGGATTAAAACTTTATTTAGGCACTCCCATGGCATTGGTATGGTTCAAGGTGAATCTATCCCGGTCCTGCGGTCTAATGGTGAAGATTACAAGTTCGAGTCCCTCCATCGCGTCGGTCATCCTGTTTGTTGTTTTCAGAGTTTCACTTAATTCCGTCATGTGAATGCCGGTATGATTATGGTTTCCTCATAGGTGTCGATTTTAAGAGCAATGTAAAGCCAAGATGTATGACAAGAGATGGCAGCACTATCTCCGTATATGTCTAATGTATTTTTTATCGTTGCACGAAATTTCAATGCTGCTCCTACAAATTCAAGCCTAGAGAGTTCAAACTTTCAGGGAAGAAAGTTCGTAGGCAATTGCAGAGTTCTATCCGTACCGAATTTTTTATTTTCTTTCTTGTTCACTGTTGAAAGTGCTTCATTGTTATATCCATAACAACAACGAAACGATTTTAACAATGAACAAGAAAGAAAATGAAAAATCGGCACGGATAGAACTCTTGAACTGGCTATGAACTTTCTTCCCTGAATTTGAATTTGTACGAACTGCATTGAAATTTCGTGTAACGATAAAAATACATTAGACATATAGGGTCTACGGAGATAGTGCTGCCATCTTTTGTCGTACATCTTGGCTTTACACTGCCCTTAAGAAGCGACTTTTACCAATACACTACAAAACTTTTACCGGGATTGTATCTTCAACTTAGGCCCTGGACGAGGCTTTCCCGCGCGTCCTTTCCCCTTCCCTAATCTCGGCCTGAGCCTTAGATGCTTAAGGACCATAAATAAAAAAAATCAATTCAATTCAGTACAAAACTTCTAGATTTACCAGAAGTAATTATAAATAATTCTTCCCTAATAGGCTTAGCAACCACTTTATCCCATTTTCGAAAACCGATATCTTACAATATTGGAAAGTGGGCACCAGACGGAAATCATGGAACTGTGCCATATGAAATAATGAACACTTAAAAGAATGTCCTCCTAATTAACAATATTTGAACGTTCACATATTATGGCATCATGGACTGGGGAGTCGAACATCTAAGCTAACAGTAAAATATCTTAAAAAGTCCTTACTTCATATGGTATAGTATCTTGTACACTTTCTAAACTGTAATATTGGCTTTCGTCTTTCCATAGTTTAAAAAGAAAAGAAAAAAAAGTCCCGTGAAGGTAGGCCTATAGAGAAGAGTCTTTAAATGCTGTTATTCAAATATGCAGAAAGTTATTTCTTGTCTAAACCAGAAAAAAATGGAATAACTGAGCAGGTAGAAAACTTAAAATGAATTGCAACAGATTCAATACCTTAATGTCCTCCCCTTACTTAAAAAAAAAATAAAAAAAATAAATGAACTTTGTAATATGAAACGCATAGTAACGCAAGAACAACCTAAATTTTATGAAAAGTAACGCAAGATTTGTCAAACAGAAGTCTACTCTAAAAAAGCGAACATGAAAACTTTAGTACAATATTATAATTGTAAAGAATCCAATAGCAAACGATTGTTACTGCGGCGATGAACTTGCGAGTTCCGTAAACCATAGCTAGGAAAATTAATGTTTCTGGAACTTTATGATATCATAAGAAGCAATTAGTATTTCAAGGAAGTTACTTATTTGACTGCCCGCAAGTTATTACGTCATAGGCCCGGCAGTCATATACTACATTTATCATTTTATATAACAAGACTGCAATAAGTACTACGTACTTTGCCTATTTTCAAAAGGGTATTTCATTTTTCAACAATTGTCTAAAATCGCCTATCTTTCTCCTATTCATTCGCTCCAAGTCTTCACTAGCTAGATAATCCCAAACAAGAGAATTTGTCATTTTACAGCGATTCTCTATAACATTCTTTTCCGACTTATTTTTGGTGTGTTTGCGTGCATGTATGCAAATTTTTCGTCACCTTATTTAATGCGTTTCTATTATCCGAAAATAAAACTGCAGAAGTGCCCTTCGTGCGAAGGACATACGTTTACTAGACAATGGCATGTCCACCATTCCAAAGTCAGCTTCGCCTTGCTAACTTTCCTCATCCTCTAGTTGCAACGTTATGTAAATATTTCTGTAAATCACTGGTGGCATCAGTTCGTATATTACTCGTACTTTTTCAAATTAAATAGAATCTTCATCGATGAGGTACGCTGGCATATACGGCCTAAAACCATCATGATTTTGAGAGGTGACGTTTTCGCCAAACACAACTTTCTTACCCAGCCCTCGTGTTCCAGGCGGTAACATCTCGGACTTCGGATCGGCAATGAGTAGGTACGTGGGTTTAAACCCCACCGCCGACCATCCTGACCAAAGTTTTTCAGGGTTTCCGTTGGTTTCACCATGCGAATGCCGCGATGGTACATTAAGAAATACCTTCCCCATCCTCTAACTAAAATATCCCGGTTTGAGCAAAAAAAAGAGCCCTTATTTTTAAAAAATCATCAACTTTCTTACAAAATGGGATAAAACAAGTGATCGAAACTCTCATATCTATACGTCCTCTTCTTGGAACGTTCATCCAACGGGAGGCCATGGAAAGCCACCACCGTTTCACCTTGCAAGGGACCCTCGCAGCATAGACCTATCACAAGATAAAACATCGATCATCGTTATTGTTTAACTCACTTTATGTCCCGTGACATAAATTCTCTAGGTGGAAGAGGAACTAGGAAGTGAGGGGAAAAAGAAGGGATTTTCTAACCTTAAAAAAGGGATATTCAATTTCACGGTAAGAAGGCGGGAAGGGACAAAAATTTCAAATCTCTACAGAACACTGCTCACTCAGCTACTCACACGTACACACGCCATTGTATTGCATACAGAAAACTGAAAACTCTCGAGCGAGTCCATATTCTTCCTCTCCTTCATCTTTTCATTCTTTTTTCTCGCTCTTTCCCCTCTCTCCGGGCTTCCTCTGTGTCTCATTCTTTCCCTCTCCCTGACCCCAAATTACCTCGACAAGGAAAGGTCGAGAGACGAAGAGGTAGGTAGGAAGGCAGAAGACGAAGGAGGCGATGCCTGGAACACAAAACTGTTCAGCAACCAACAGTCTGGCAAGAGACCATTGACTCGACACGGTTCGATGACAAGCACTTGTGTCGACGAACAACCTATTATAATTGTTATTATTATTATTATTATTAAAATAGTCGATGAGAAAATTTTCTCTCTAAGTCTGAAAAGTTGCGTAGTCTCTGAATGATGATGATGATGAGTGTTCCGCCTGGAAGCAAGTCCCTATGCAAGACGAACCAATGGTGGTTTGCTTTGCCCTTCCATCGCGTGATGATGACGTTCTAAGGACGGGGCCTGCAGTTTAAAGTGAGTTCTCAATTACTTAACCCCCTCACCAGATATCGAATCCGCGACTCCTTGGTTACAAGGCAGCAAGCGTTTACCAGTTACCCACCGGAGACAGTCTGCAAAATACTGATACAATATCCAATGTATAGTTAAAGCAAACATTGAATTTGTGCAAACTGTTTACGATAATTTTTCTCAGTGACATCACATTCTTCAATTTTCGACATTTAGAGAATTTCCCATTGGTCAATTTCTTTGAATCCGCGTGCATATTAGTCTCCAATCATATACAGAATTCTACTAACAAATGACAGTATCGAGAAGTCCGCTCTGAAAGCAGAAAATGTTATAACTATACAACAGACGTAAAACTTAGTTGTCCAATTGCAGAACTAAGTTTCTAAAAAAATCAAAATTTGAATTCTATCGTTTAGAGCACAGAAACCGAATTCGACAGCCAAACTTCGCAGATGAATTCTTGACACCAAAACAAGGGGGGGGGGGGAAGCATCTTTGTCATTTGACGAATTTCGCTTTGTTTCCGAGATGCCGGTGTTCAAATTTGGAGTCCAAAATCGATTTTTTTTTTTTACATACAATGTTAAATAATTATAAATATTTCGCGGTAAATCATAAAACATACATTAAAGTAGTATTTAGCATTTGATAGTTGATTTATATCAACACGGTGCATATAACGAGTTAAAATGTGACATCATCAGTTTTTCAGTGTTGCAAACCTGGTATATTTTTAATGGCATTACGATAGTTTATTGAATATTTAGTATTCCCCAGTGATGATAATAAATATTGTGAAGTACATAAACATAGCATTTCAAACCGGAAATATTGTACCAAGTTGAACATGGAAAATCAACATATGCACCATGGAATTGTTGTAATATTCAGAGTTTGTAACACTGAGTTTTGTGCTTCACTCAGCCAGTTGGTAGAGAGTTGTCTTCGCATTGGAGAGTCCTGAGTTCGACATCATTGGTTGACTATTCTGAAATTCTTCCAGTTTAATTCATCAGTCACACCAGGCAAATGCCAAGATAGTTCCTTCAACTTAGGAGCTAGTCGATTCCTTCCCGCACTCTTTCTCCTACCCTATCGCGATCTGGGCCATACGTGCCTAAAGGCCATAAAGAAATTGATAACATTAGAATTTTGCAAACAGGGTTGGCTAGTTGTTATGGAACACAGTGATATTAAGTGCTAAGTAAACCAAAGAACTCAAGTTTTAGAAGAAAAAAAAAATGCTGACTACTCAGCACATGGTCATAATTCCAGGAGAAACTAAAAACAGTCCAAGACTAAATAATTATCATGTTGATTGAAGCATAGGGTACATTCTAAACCTCTCACTAAATGTTTATTTCTGCAAGAAAAAAAAACTTGTAATTTAAATTAATTAATAAACATGTACTTTTGAGAGAAAATTTGTGAAAGTGTTTCTTTATAATAATAATAATTGTAATGTTACATGCTTCTTTCACTTTTCTTGTATTTGTTTGCTTTACAGTAGTTTGTTTTCGTGCTACTGTTTTTTTTTTTCTTCAACATATCAACCGCTTGGTTGATTGTCAATTACAATATAAGGGGAAATTCTTTATGAGTACTCTGTGTTGACAAGACAGGGGACGCCTACTATTATGCTATTACGTCGATAACATCTCACATTATAAAAGAAAAAAAAAAGTTACTTTCCAACACAATGGTGGTTTGTTTTTCTGCATTTAACGCTCATTTAGAAACTGTCTAGTTGTTTTGAATGTCGTCTTCCTCTCGACGCTCGTGGCTCGAGACTTGCACGGTCCAGAAACGAGATTGAACTTCACGCGAAGCTCCTAAAATAACGACACGCTCCTTCACAGAAAGAAGAGGGAATTACATGTTTTTTTCAATAATTAAATATAAATATAGTCCTTTCGTATTCAAATGATTATCTCACAGCCCCTTCTCGCGTTTATACGAAAACCAAGGACCTACACGCGAGTCAAGCATTAAATTTAGTGGTGCCTACACGAGATATAGAGATCGAAATACGGATTGTTTTATGCAGAATATACGTCCAGATTTTTGTATATTTAATGCTGAAATTTGGAGTAACTTCCGAGTGAACTGTGCCAATGAAAAATTAGAAGTCATTCAAAAGTATCCGCTATATTGTATCAAGATGGTACAATGCTAACTAATTTAACGCAACTGAAGTAGTCGATCGCACACGTATCGTAAAAACACACCCTCCGGTCCAAAGAAGTCCTATTTACCGTATTTGCCGGGGTATAGGACGCATCCTCTTTTTGAGGACGATTTTCGAAAGTAAAAAGTGCGTCTTGTACGCCGGCAAATACGGATTAGATTCACAAAACGGGGTAGTATCTCTAGTCCAGCCGTTTTAGATATTCGAAAAATCTGAATTATCCTTTCAATAAACGATTTCACACATCAGATTAACTACATATTTACTCAATGCATAGCATATTTCCTTAAACACTGAATTTGCACAACACACAATAATTTGTTTACCTTAGATACGGTCGGATCCATTACTCAGATGAAATGTAATACAGAACCCAAAATACATTATTAATCTAATGGATCCCTTGATTACCTTTAGGCATCCAAAATTGGCTAATTCCTATCATTCAAATAGCAGCAAATTACATATCATCACTTGCAGAAAATACAACCGAAAAACAGAAAACAAAAAACAGAAAGGTAAATTGCAATTACCAAGGTTTATAGAAAAATAATTACCCGGTTACCCTTTGTTGATGGTTCTGAACAATATATGCTATACAGGACAGGTTGTGCTATCCAGGTGTACAAGCTCAGGAGTTCGGCACTTATGCGCTCGGACTTGCGCTCACTCTCTCCCTCACAAGTCGATGGTGAGTGTGAGCGCGAGTGAGCCCGAGCTTAGTGAGATTGAGCGGAGGGAGACTGCGAGCTTTCTGAGATTGAACAGAGGGTGAGCGAGAGTTCAGTGCGAGCATGAGAGAAGAAATAGAGTGTGAGCGAGAGTGAGCGTGAGATTCTGAGCGTTAGGAGTCAGTGAGTTTTCAACCAATTGGTTCTATTCAACGTACGTATAACGCTGTTGAAGAGGGATTTAAGTCAATTGAATTTTACTTTTACTTGTAGCCTTTAGGAATCTTTGGTTCAGACCGGGATACGGTAGGAGAAAGTCGAAAGGTACACGACCAGGGCCAAGTTAGACGGTACCACCCGACATTGTAGACTGGTGAGACTGAGGAAAACCCCTGGAGAAACCTGAGTGAGGATGGCCGACTGCTGAGATCAATCCCAGAACTTTTCGAACGTTCTTACAACTGGCCTATGGTCGCTCGGTTACAAAACAGGGTAGTGTGCGTGTGTACCTTTCAACAAGAGGTTATTTATCACCCAAATACAACCAAATAAAGACCCATTTCAGCTCACGCTTCCTTGTAGCTCAGCAAGGATTTTTAAATATTTTATGTACCGATTTATTTTTCTTTATTTCATTGCAGTAGTATAGGTAAGCATTCATCTCCTCTCCTCGTTCACCGTCATACAATGCAACTACTGGGATTATGATCACCTTTCGACCTTTGTTTTTTGCACAATTGTATTTTAATACCTGATTAGTTACGTCACGGCCATACAGTACAAGAACTGAGCAATTGTATACGAGTTTCTTTCTTTTCTTTTTTTAAAATATATAATAATAACCTTCAAGCTTAAGCTCTGATTATCACGTAGCTTCGTTATTACAACTCGAAGGCCATCACTGATAAATACTAAAAGCAAAAACTTTTTTAACCAATAAAAAAACAATTGAAATGACAATTTTTGCGCTGTTAAGATCAGATGTTTCTATTTGATTCATCTGAACAATTCCAGGACTATTAATATCGCTGGTAGAAAATTAAGACCTTCAACATCTAGATGTAGGGAAGATCTTTAAGGATCTAGATGTGGGGAAGACCTTGCAAATTATAGATTGTGTTCTGGGAGGAAATCTCTCTATTCAAGGAAGTGATAATACGTGCCAGTATTAAACTCTGGAACTCCTATCGATAAGTCTTTTAAAGGTGGATGTCGTGGTATCACGTGGTCAGCGGAGAGACACGAATACACTACTTTAAAAGAAAAATCTAGTAGCTCTATCAACACAGAAAGTCAAAACTTGTATTGGGAATCGAACCAGAACCGGTCGCACTGACGAAATTCCATATCATTACAAGCAATAGAAAAATCTTATCATTACTGTCCAAGACAAGCGTATAGTTATAGAGATCAGACATCAAAAGGTTGGGGGTACCACCACAATGACGTAATAATATCTCAGCAAATTCTGACTTAACAGCGATGTTTTATTCGGTTTCGTTGCTTGCAATTGAAGTCCTATCTAAAATGAAAAGTGATTTTCTTTTCTTAACGCTAGAGAAAGCTATTTACACAGAAGAAAATAGTTTGGTTAACGTTACCCAATGCAAGGCAACCAAATGTTTGGTTTTCAACATTCGATTTAGAATCCCTATTGTAAATTTTAAATATATGGGTTGAAATTAATTCTAGTACATGCCTTCAGATATTCAGACTTTAGTACCGTGAAATAATCCAACTGATAGTTTAATTAGCAGATATTTTCTGCTTATCATTTCGGTTATTTAAATCGTCAGTTTGAATATTTTAGTATAGTAAAAATTCGACTCTTTATACGGACGTACTTCATGTGTAAACAGATAAATTCGTGCCCGCATTGATAGGTTTTCTTGATTTACAAAACTGAGCACCTAAGGGACACAGTTTACCATACTTTACGAACTTCTCATATTTACGATGTAGATCACCCCCGCCATCTTGGTATGACCTCTCCATTGATTTACATGGGAATCGTTTTCCTCATTTTATGCCTCTCAGAAGTAGAATATTGAAGTTCTGCTTTCACGAAATTTTCCTTGGTGGTTATTTTGACTCTTGTAGAGTTTTGGTTTGTGAAGTTTCTTCAAATATATGAGTATAATACATTATTAATCGTTTACCATATAAATCACAATATGTCAACGGGAAATTATACTGTCCGTGTGTAAAATATTCCAATTCTATAAAACAGCATGAGTCAAAGAAAACATGACGAAACACTATGCGAAAACGGAAGTTAAAAATTACGCTCCTGAGAGACACAAGACGAGTAAAACAATTCCCATGTAAATCCATGGAAAGGTCATACCAAGATGGCAGGGGTTCGTGGTTCTAATGTAGGAACAGTAAGCGTTTCAAATCTGCTATATCCTGATCTCTTCCTGCTACCACTAAATTCTCTACATGCATTTTTCGTACCTTAATTTCCATTTCTTTGAGAAAACTTTCCATTATATCTTATTACATATAATGCTTTCGACTGAAGAAAGTTCCTCGATTCCTACATAGAAGAACCGTCTCTGTCTTGTCAAGTCATTCCTTGGATATGACTTCCGAGTTCATTTGCACAGACTTATTCTACGCTATTACTTGCCAACTTATTACCTAAGTAGTAATTATACCATCCTACTACCTGCGTAGGAATTAGGTCCATGCTTTTATCTCCGTTACTTAAAATTTTGGAACATACGTTCAGAGGAACATTTTATTTTTCTCTTAGAATAACGCATCTTCGGTTTTTTTTTATTCCCCTCCCGGAAACACTGTGACAATGATAAGTGACAATTTTGAAAAATCTCAGGCTATACGAATTGGTAACGATCTCGCCAGACATGCCAAAATAATTATGGAAAAATGTTTTTAATTAAGTCAACAGAGCACGATCCAACAACGACTGTCAGTAGTCAGAAAGTAATTTGATATACAAACATCTTTTCTATCTCATGTTTCTAATAAATTTCAATATTTCAACAAATATTTCGATAATGATATATTCCACCTAAATGAAGAACCAGTTATCGAGTAACTGTTCGACAGCACAGAAATTACACATCGATTTACAGAATCACTCGAGCATTTATTTATCGCATACCAGAGAATTAGATTATTCGAATATTCGTTTCTTCGATTATCCAGATATTCGTTAGACTGGTCACTCGATAATTCGTTTTGTTGAATCTACGGACATCGTAAATATTCGTTCGGATATTTCTTGATATAATTAATATCATTTTGTTTTATTTTCAGATGTTCATATGTTCGGTTATTTGAATATTCGTTCGTTGTATTATCCGAATATCTGTATGTTGACTTACCCGAATATTGGCTTTGCTCGATCATTCGATTAGTATTCATATCATTTTCTTCGATTTGTCGAACATTCGTTATGTTTGATTGATTTGTTTGTTTGTTTGCAATTTTGGATATCCATATGTCTAGTTTCCAGATATATATTTTTGTTACATATTGGATACCCGTATGCTCGCTATCTCAGATTGTTTGGCTACTTTCATCAAATGACTTATCCGCGAATCTATAAGTTCGGATATTAAAATACTCACGAGCTCTATTATTATTATATTAATAGTTTCGGATTTGACATTTCGACTTTTCCAAATACTGGAATACTCCAAGTCATTCGAATATCCGTTCTTTTTGGCGAACTAGTTATCTGTTTGTTCGGTAAACACGGACATCAAGTTGTTTAAAAGCGAATAAGGAAATTACTGAAACAAAGTCGGAATAGCTACATTAATACGAATAGTTATTACCGGTTTTAATTTGCATATTAACATGAAAATAATTCAATTATCTTGAAAGTAAATAATTAAACTACGGTAGTAAAATAAACAGAAATCATTTTTTTAAACTTTTATATATATATATACATACTAATTTTTGTCCTAGTTACTGTCGAAGTTTTTTTTTCATATATTTTATTTTTCTTACTGGATGAGAACAGACTAGAGCAACCACCTAATCGTTATATCTGCACGAATACACACACTTCTTCGTTACCAAGTTTTCCCCCCCTTCTAGCCCTCGGTGAAACTTTATCGATCTTCCTTCTATGCTGACGTCTGAACTGAGCAGTCCGCGATACGTTGTTCTTTTCCACTTCCTGAAGAAAAAAGTAGGAAGTTGTCGTGGAGCCGGTGAGCTAAAAATCCTTAAATCCTATTTATGCACAGTTGAAATATGGAGAAAAAAAAAAAGAGTTAGGAATATCTTTAGGACTACGGAAAGAGGTCAAGAAAGCTGAAAAAGCCAGACACACACTTATATATAGATGATGTGTATACTAGTGTCGGTGATTTTCGGGAAGACAACACTGGACTACATATGCATTTGAATAATGTATGCACATTTCCATTTTTTTTTCAGCCAAAGTTTATAGTTATGTTACGGAAAATACCAACTAGTATTTTGCAGCGAAAAAAGGAAGAAAAAAAAAACTGTTCTGTTTCTTTACTCGTATGTTTTTACTGGGTCCTCATTTGCAAGTGTAATACGGAGTTGAATATAGTGTTGAAGAAAGTTTTGCAAACCAGCTCGTATAATCTAATGTTTACAGTAGCGGATTTCGCGTCGGGATTTTTCTTTTTCTTTTTTCAGGCATATGGTTTCGAATCCTGCTCCCGGCTATCGGAACGGAAGTTTGCTCCTTTTCTGACTCACTCTTACAAGGTAAATGCCACAGGAATGGTACCTAGACAAAAGCCCAGCCCGCTACCCTCCCACTTCTTTCCCCAGGAGTAGATGCCGAGAGACGTTATAACTCATGACGGGTATGACCAGCTTCTACAGGGTGGAGTAAAATGTATAGTACATTTATAACTGGCAACCGTGCACAAAATAAAAGAAAGTCAAGTCAGAGATTGAGAACGGGCGGTGATGTGTGCCATTCCACTAGCGATGAATCAATGTTCCGTGCAACGGCACGTTCATGCGTTCCACTAATGTCTCTGACCTACACAAGGTCATAAAAATGACGTAGGCGCCAACCAAAAGGCGACTGTTACAGAATTCACTACCCTCACTGTCTGTGCTTTTAAGATATCATTTTTTTATTCATCATCCGCCATAACGGAGGCGGGTGAGGCTTTTGTGTAGAGAGAGAAGATAACCGATACAGTGGTATGACGTCATGTCCAATTTGCACATGATGCAATGCATTTAACTACCATGGGGGAAAATATAGGAATCTTCCTTCTGTATTATAGCTAGTCCGTGGATCAGGTCGTAGAGGTCTCTTTTCAGTTGAATAAGGTCATGGTTTTTGTTACCCATGTCACTAGGTCGAAAATAGCCAAGTATACGGGAAGTCGCTGAACTAAAATCTTAAGTCAGTATCTCTCTACACGGACTGAGTTCATATTATGCAAAAATACTGTTAAGAAAAGGTTGTGCTCTTACTAGACTAAAAAACAAAAGAAAAATTCAAGGTCTTTTAAACACAAACCTGAAGTCATATTCTCTGTGCGTTACAAAGTGAAAATAAGAGAGAACCAAAGAATTAGAGAGCGAATATCCGTTAAAAAAAAAAACATAGGAAATTATTTCAAACACGGAGAAAATCCAACGTAAAGATAGGAAAAAGCGACACTAGCGCATATCTAGTGTTGCGTTGAAGAACTTCATTAAATTCTCTTTGACGTTATCTGACATTACCTGATATCTCTATCTTACAAAACTGACTATTGCTCAATCTTATAGAGTGACTGGCGAAGAGGGCAACTATTTCTTTTTTTTAAAATCACGAATACTTTGTAATGAGCTGTTGATGATAAACGTACCAATACACGCAATAATCTTCTAGGTTTACACAGCTGTTGTAATTGGCTGTGTGTGTAATACTGATGACTCGTTCCAATAGTGTTCAGAAAACGCGTGAGAATGAAAACTCTCTTTTGTTTCATTCATGAAATGTCGATTGCTCGATTGCTCAAGTTTTAAGTCATGGGATTGGAATGGTGGAAGTATTATTCTCTTTGTAAATTGCACTTACACAATAATCACGTGTATATTAATGTATGCAGTTCACACATACTTTCTTCACAGCAACAATGATAGGAGATCAAGTCTATATGCAAGTGAGAAACGTAACAATGTTGGACCAATAAACTATCACGCTGATGAGATTCAAGTGTCCTGCTAAGTAGACGAAATTAACAATGCCTGGTCAGTCAAAATAGTCCCCCTTTTGTATCCACACACCTTTTTACACCACTTTGCCAACGGAAAAAGTATGGATTCCACAGGAGAAAAAAGTCTGGATTCTACAGAAAAAAAATGTCTGGATTCCGCAGAAAATGTCTGGATTCCACGGAAGAATTCTATATTCCACAGGGGAAAAGACTGGGTTAAACAAGGGGGAATATTCTGGATTCCACGGGGGGGGGGGGGGGGGTGAATTTCCCAGAAAAAAAGTTTGGATTCCACAGGGAAAAAGTCTGGATTTCACGGGAAAAAATCCGGGTGCCATAAAGGAAAAAGGCTGGTTTCCACA
>JAGDQP010005203.1:23635-79951 GCA_022664845.1 Lepisma saccharinum
GGGGGGGGGGGGGGGAGTCTGAATTTCACAGAAAAAAAGTTTGGATTCTACAGGGAGAAAGTCTGGATTTCACAGGAAAATGTCTGGATTCCATAAGGAAAATGTCTGGGTTCCACAGCGGAAAACGTCTGGATTCCACAGAAAAAAATTCTTGATTCCACAGGGAAAATGTCTGGATTCCGTGATACGAAGAAATTACCAACTCGCAACCAATTTGTCTGTAGTGAATTCCTGTTTGGCCAAGAAGTTATGGCGGAAGAGGTGGTAATTAGTGGGAGCTAAGTCCGAGGAATACGGTGGGAAGGAAGGGTTTCATACTGCAGCTCACTGAGCTCCTAGAATCTGTAACGCGACGTGTGGACGTGCATTTTTGTGCAACATGGTTGACCATTGCTGGATGACTGGGGTGTATTTCTTAAGGGTTCATCACTCCGCAGCGATAGTCTCACCCCGGCGGAGGAAGAATTGGTGAATCACTCCACCAGTAGACTATCACACAAACAGCAACACATTTTGAGGAAGAGAAATGGTCAGAGCACTGGAAATTGACGTATATCCACCCACTGTCCTGATACTGACACAGTTCGATGTAGAAATCCTTGGCAATACCCACCCAAGGTATGAATAGAATACAAAAGAATGAACAATCAGTAATTTCCTCTGTTGTTCCATGCTTTGCAATTACATGCAGGCCCAGGAAGGACATTCGCCAGTTGTTGAACCGTACACACCTAGCAGTTACCTAACCTAATGAACTGTGGGAAGGAATATAACATAATCTAGTGTAATCACACTAACCTAAACACAAGTATAGCACTTATAAATCCAATATTATTGAGCGATGAATATAGCAAAAATAATATTTAAAAAAAATACTAATTACTGAATATTGTTTCAAAAAGAAATATTGTTTAATTTAAAAAAAAAAAACGTTGAAATCTGTTCTCTGAATCTCTGCTTTTGTGCAACACCTCCGCATCCTTGAACGAAATAAGTTCTCCACATGTATGTACCATTCTTTTACCGCAGCTAATTTCTCTATATTACTCTCATTACAATGTAGCTGATGCTCTTGAGTTCTAGTTTCGATCATTTTTCCTGTCTGGCCGATGTTCATCAGCTTCCCACAATTACAGTTGATTTTATATACACCTATACCTGGCTGGATCTCTATACAGGAGGCCAGTCATCTTTCAAAGGTCGCAGCTTGCTTTTGGTTTTCGCCGGTGGTATTGTTCTGCTTTCATACATTTTTGTACTCTCCCTATTCGGTTACTAGTGCTTACAATCATATGCCAAGACGATAGTTTCTTTTCTTTCCTGGTCGTTATTCTCTTCCTTGTCTTTCTCTTTTTTCTTTCTGATAAGTCGATGAAACGATTGTAAGCAGAGCTGAAACCGGGTCATTTTCGTTGACCCGACCTGTACCCGAACATAGGTCACCTGGCGAATGATCAGAGCTGGAAATTATAATGACCTGGTATTTTCGGCATCGTATTTATCGTGCTCTGGGTATAACACCTCCGGTCCCGGTCACTTCTGAAAGAAACGATGTTCAAACGGAAGGAATTAATTGAAAACTCTGCTTCAGTGTTGTCAGGCGGAGGGAAATTTCCAGGAAAACGGGAAAATATATGGGGAAAAGAAAAAAAATGGAAAATTTATTTGATTCTTTTTGGAACATTTGGTTAACAGGCGGGATTTTTTTTTTTTTTTTTTACAAAAGTACGAAGATTTTTCACTATTTCGAGGGAAATATTGTGACGGAAGCCTGACAACACTGCTCTGCTTTGTCCTCTGGGACACCAAGCATAGACCCGGTCCAAAACTTGACTCCATAGACCCGATGACACGTTTCAGCTCTGATTGTAAAACAATGTGCAAAATAAAAAAAATACATTATGCAAAAAAAAAAAAAAACTTTCATCTTGGACGATCGTCATGACAGTTTAACATCTCACTCACTATATTTCTTCGTAATATGTACACGACTGTTACGTAATTAACAGTTACACAGTACTCTCATACAATCACATATGTATGCTTGCCCCCACCAACGAATTCTTGAAAAGGAAATGAAGAAAACTTACTGAAAATGACTAAAAACAAGCAAACAAAAATTACAAGGTCATCCAATTATGGCGATTTACGTAGCTCACCAGATCTCTGTTATGTAAAAAAAAAAAAAAAGGAACAAGAAATGAGATAGAAGGAATCGCGTGGGTGATTGAACACATTCGTATAGAGGGCAGAGCTAAAGCAAAAAAGCAGGTTAATTGTAGAGTTTGAAACGTAACAAGATGATTGCGAAAAAGCGCCAGTAAGTCTCGTGTAGTGACGTCACACAAGGTTCACTTGCATAATATTAGTATCGAGTGGATGGATGTGCTCATATACATATCTTTTTCTGTTCAAGAAACTGCGAATCAGATCACAGTATTCCGTCAACGGGTTTCTTTTTGTGTTTAAAATCACGACTGACGAAAAATATATACGAAAATTGTCTGTCACATTCCATAAAAGCAGTGTTATCAACGCATGGAAATCAATAATGGGAAAAGGCGATTACAATGCACAAATTGATAAACCTTCCTCTGTACGTCTTTCCTAAAATTTTGTGATGTTCGATGAACTGACGCCAAAAAGTCTCAGTCGGTTCCCCACTTTTCAACGTACCCCACAATAATGAACTTGTATGTATACTAAACTAAGATTATACAGTACATATAAGTAAGTGCCTAAGATGGAGTTGTTCTAATCTGCATTGAGGTGAAACACAAGAGGCTCGCTGTACGCGATCCAGACTGAGATCTTGCAAAATTGGCAGTTTTACCAGCTGCGACTCTGGCCACTGCCTTTCTCGTTGAGGGACGTCATCGTTCAAGACTTGTGACGGGTTTAGGCCACATCATTCCCAGTCCAATACATACATAGCTAACACAACTTTATTCAAAGGCCTTTTGTAAGGAACCGAATTATTTGCTGGGTAGTAGCCTATCCAAAGTAAGTGCGAGTCCACATAATGCAATGCCATTCGTCACAAAAGCGGCCTCTACCACCACTCAATCCTGGCTCCACGATATCTGGATACGGGACTTTTTGCTGTAAGCCCCGGTTGCACACATGGATTGGAGAGCCTCACGCCATAAACTGACCTTAAGAAAACACGAACTGCAAGGAAAATTTTTCTGTGTCATAATGATAATTTTGTTGTGAAAAAGTTTCCAACTCTGATTCCTCTCATTCAGTTCAACGGGTATATATATCCTGAATGAGAGTTTCTTACAACCTCCGCTTCCAGCTCTAACACCGTCCATAAAATCGGGTTTTATAGATAACACTGATGTAATCACGTGATGAATCTTCTGTTGGGTTGTTTGTTAGAACCTCCCCCCCCCCGTAATCTCCTCCCTCGCATTTCACTTCAAATAAAAAAAATGAAGATGTAAAATAAAAATATTGCTGGTGGGTTTATTACTAACATTTGTGAATTATTTTTTTTTCTGACGGTTTAGTGCTTTTTGAGGTAAATATAAAGATCCGTGTTTTCGTCAATCTTAAAAAATCTCTAGAAAGGTTAAAAATGACTGGATCACGGATATGTAAGGTCGACATTTGGAATATTTAAACCCACTTTTTCTCTGTTTCTTACTGATTACCCAAATGTTATAAACGAAATTCGAAATATGTCGTTTTGCCTGTCTGTCCATTATGAATATCCACACTATTGAACCTACCTGCACCAATTATTACAGAGCTTCCTCATTTAATGAGCTAGCGCCTTCCATACATACAGGCTGTTCATGAATTAATGGTGCAAGCTTTGGGAGGTCATTATTTACAACATAACAAGAAAAAAGTTTCTTTGAAGAAATTTAAAAAAAAAATGGTTAGTTTCGGAGCTCGAAGTTACGGCCTTATCGTCAAAAATGACGTCATAATGACTCGGTAATAATGACGTAAGCATTAACAAATCACACTCAAAGTAGTACCAAATATATCTATGATTGGTGAATGCAATGAACGCTATGACCGATTTTTGTCATTACGCAATTCCAGTTTAGTGGAAAATACTGAAATACGCTGGCAACCCTTCCGACACACTGATGCAGTTGATACAGTATTGAACGCGAAAACCAATATGGATTGTATACGCTACTTCTTGGAAGCTTGTGTTGTCTCTCATGTCGTTTGGCGGTCAAGTGGCAGTTTTTTTTTTCAATATTTGTTTTCTTTCGAACAAGGATGAACTAATGCGCAGTCGTGATACGTACAACTTCTTTTTTTTTTCCTTCCATTTTTAGTTTTTCTTTTGTTTAAAAACAAACACAGAAAAAAAAGAGAGAATCAGAATTCAGGTTGACTTCCGGGAACTCTTTACTGTACAATTGCATGAGTTTTGTTCCAAGTTCTAGTGGTAGATAGGTGAGGTAATTAGACGGCGGTGTGACGAAAATAGTTCTTGTAACGGAGGGATTTCCTTTGAAAGGTAAACCACAGCGGGGAAGCGGGAGGATAGTTTCGTGTCGCGCGAATCATAATCAAAATCCATGTTTAGACATTTTAAATGTTCATGGCAAACTATAAAAATGAACATAATAATGCCCTATTACAGCACTGAGTAAAGTACTAGTAAGTTACATTTAACTGAGCGACGACGCCAGCTTGAAATTACGACGTGGTACAGCTACTCTTTGATGATTCCGACGCCAGAGGGTCTGGATGCGAGTTTTAACTTCTTTCTTTTTATATATATTTCTGTTACATTATTTATTTAACGCCACAAAATAGAGTTGCAAGAAGATGCACACAAGTGTGTGTGTGAGGGAGGGAGGGAGGTTGGCAATGTGAAATGCAAGCTAGTAAAATAGTGTTCCTGATTCCACTGTTCTTCTGTGTTCTTAAACACACTTTGATTCATATAAAAAATATCTTATTCTTCTTCACCAATCAGGCAGGAGAGATTTTCATCGCATTTGTTTTATAACTTTTCCTCATGAAATAAAATAAATTGTGGCCAAGTTTTTGATTTGAGACACATGAAGGGTGATTTAAAATAACCAATCAGGATAATCTGTATTTTTATGTACTATTTAGTACAACATTATCATGCCAAACAAGGTTAGTCTCCCCTCCAACTGCACTAACTTGAATTGTTTTAAAAGTTCCAAAATATGAATTGTACTTAGCATATTTTAACTTTGTTTTTTTTTTGTGTTTTTTCTTTTTTTTCAGAAAAATCACGGAAATTTTTGTTTGAGTTACCTGTTATTTGCTTTGTGTGTTTTCTTCCCAGTTTTCTTTTAATCAATGATTTTTACAAGAATTTGCGGCTTACATAAAATGAATCAATTTTAGACTTATCCACACAACTTTAAGAGCGGATTTTGTACAGAACGAAAAAAAAAAAAATCGCCGAAAGAATCTAGGACGTGTCCGCAACACCCTATTGCTAGAATTGGATCTCCAGTTCCGAACATAAGCTGAGTCTTGTCCTATCTAAAATTATTACACGTTTGATCATAAGTTTCTCGTCCTAGAATGAATTCACACACACCAAATTTTGCATACAGACAGTTTGAAAGTATACAAAAGAGATTACTGTCAGAAAAAAAAGTTATATTGAAATTAACAACCGCCGCGACCGGGACTCGAACACGGATCTCCCAGTTGCCGGCCGGGTATGCTATTCATTACACCACCACGGCACGTCAATTCTCTGTGTATATAGACTACTCTTCACACCTTAACACTCTCCCAGCTCCAATAGCTGGTTACGAAATCAAGGCCCCATACATTTGGAACCCGGCCGGCATCTGGGAGATCCGGGTTCGAGTCCCGGTCGCGGCGGTTGTCAATTTTTCTGTGTTAATTTCAATATTGACCTAACACAAAGTTCTTGTGGAAAAAGAAATTACAAATTTATATTATTAATACGAAAACAGATGAGCAGTCCAGAAAAACTCAGTGCTTACGAAAGAAACGTTCCAAATATACTTAAGAAAAATATGATCCTCTCCCGCACAAGGGACTTTGCCAAAATTTTCAGTTTGGCATAAGTAAAGCAAAAATTGGGCCGCATGAATAGTTTTGCAGGAATTCTATCGAATAATAACAGCAACAACGTGTCAATTTTGGAGCTGTGTGCTGGGAAATTTGGGGTAACATTAGGGAATAGTCTGGTAGAATCCCTGACTACCCCCACTTCTTATACACGTTAATTATACTTCTTATTCACAAAATTATAACAGTATTTTAGAAAAAAAAAACTGTTTTCATTATGTAAAGAGGATAACTAAAATTTGAATCTCTACAGAACTATTAACGCCCTCCAGTAAAAGGCATGTTTCATACCTACTACGTTAGATTTTTTAAATTAATATAACAAGGTATAATATTTAATACAAATAGATATCATTTACTGAAATATTCTTTTAACTCCTATAATTATTTCCATATTGTAAAAAATACACTTGTTGTACACTTTTTATCGTGTTCATTTTTTAAATTCATGATTATTTTTTTATATATTGCACTGATACATTTTGTTCACTATGTAGTTGACAAAATCAAACTTCACCACTCACATTTGAATCCAACTTTTTGAATCTAATAGCGAAAAAAAAAAAAAAAAACTTGACGACTGTACTGTGGTTTTCTGGCTCAGTTCATTAAGGTCACCGAAAAGACCCGGGTTTTATCCCCACAATCGCCAGCCCTTGGATATCTCTCTCTTTGCTAGGAAAACAGACTCGCTTAGGTATAACTTGTAAAAAAAAAAAAAAAAAATGGTTCTTCACATCATTCCACACTTAAGGAGAAGAGAAAGAAAGAAAACTTCGACTAATTTCATACGTGTGGATGATGTACAATCAGATTTATAGAAAATGGTCGCAATGTGAGTTTATTTGGCCATTCCGAACTACTATTTGTTGTTACAACAACACCACATTGAACGCTAAATTTATATATTTATTAAATATTGATTCGTTATGCCATATGGTTCAATTTGTCGTTAGAAAGTGCACCCATTGGCTATTTTCCATGAACCGAAGTATACAACTGCAGTTTTATTCTACTGTGTATTTAATGAAGAAAAGTTTGTCCGAAACCATTATTAGTATGATTCAGCTGTTCTGCTTAACTGCAGAATAAATGACGAAATCTTACGAAGGTATAAATTACCCACATTACATTCGACACACGAAAAAAGAAAAAGTACGTTATTTGAAAAGACACAAATATATGGCGCAGAACGAAGTTAACGTATTGACACAAACCATTTTTGCCTCCTGTCTTTGTCATTTACATATTGCTTCATTAACGCCTGTCGCACTCAGATGACAGTCTAAATTGACTCAGGAATCGAATCCAAGCACGGAAGAATAGCAACTATACGTTTTGTTTCTAATAAAATGGCCACATATTTTTTTTTGGAGGGGGGGGGGGAGATCTTCTTGATCGTTTTAAAAAATGGTTAAAATTGAACGCATATGTTTCATAATTAAGTTTCTCGGCGAAAAGGACCTTTTTTTTTGTTGTTTATTTTCTCGAATTCAATTTCACTTATGCTCTTTCAGTGTCTCAGGCTCTAGCTTGGACAGGAAGATATGGGAACTCAGTCGGCCAAGGCTTAATTTGAAGGTACCTTCCCGGAATTGTTCTAGTATGACTGAGGAAAAATTCTCTTTTTTGAAAAAAGTCCGATGGAGCGGCCGCGGCTAATCAAATACATAGTAATAGTACTGGGTGGAAGGCGCTACCTGTTGGAGAGTATGTTCTTCACGGCCGCCATCTTAAAGTCCGCCATATTGAATCTCGATTGATTTGCTTAAATGGGAAGGGGGTCGTGTAATATGTCATTTTGGGCTAGAATGTTACGGGAAACACGTTTCTGAAGTCAGTTTTGCCGTAAATGCATTATTGAGAGAGATAATGGTGTCTGACATAAGTATGGGCTAATTAAGGAGTAGCCTCAAAACACCCATTTTGTTTTGAAATAATGAAGGAATTGAAACCGAAATGCATACGAATTGTTGCTGATTGATTATACTACCATTTCGATATGCATTTACTTTATATTTCCTTTACTATTTAAGAAAATCAATCGAGATTCAATATGGCGGACTTTAAGATGGCGGCCGTGAAGAACATACTCTCCAACATGTAGCGCCTTCAACCCAGTACCTATTACGATCAATGCATTTGCTTTCCATTTGCTTCAGCATTTTACAAATATAAGGATATTTTCACACTTTTTCTTCACTCTTCAGAAAGAATCTGACTATTATATCATCGAAATCTCCCAAAGTAGATGTTCTCGAGTTGCCAAAATTTGCATGTGCACATATTTTGACATTCTAACCGTGCTGGAAGAAAAAAAATTCTGCCCCATCAGTATGTTTGCTTGTAAGGTAATAAAGATTGTGTTACATTTTTTAAAAGCCGTGCTGATTATTAAGAATATTGATGATGACAATATGTACTCTGAGAGTATTTAGTCACACAAAACGGTTCTTAAGAACTAAACCGGAACACGTAACAAAATCCTACTAGGCAGCAGATTTACTACTAGCAAAGAATTAAGACTGGTTTAGAATAAGACCACTCACCATAGAGACGGATTAGTCATGGTACGAATAGAACTCGCTAAAGTTGAGTAGATATTGAAAGCAGGTTCAACGCAGACATCAGAAGGTCGACGACAACATAACCAGGGGATAGTGGAAACAAGAGAAATGTCCAGCGAAAAGATAATCGTTTTTGTCGATAATTCGAATGGCAATAAAGACAAGACAGAAATAGTACTGCCGACATTGAGGGAATGCTAATCGTAATATCAAGGTTGTATCAAAAAAACTTACGAGACAGAATCATGTTCCAGAAAATGTTTGGATGCCCAAATAGATGGACCTCCGGATCCTAGTTTCAACAACAGAAACACATATATAAATAACAAATAAAAGAGCAATTGAAAGAGTTGTTTTTAACAAACGTCCAAACTCTCCTGACTTCCAGAAATTCAGACTCTTGGATCCTTTCTGAACAAACCCCTGAAACTGTGTTTCCAATTGGTCCAAAGCCAAGAGTGCCAGACTGACTACAGCACGTCTGTTTACTAGCATTCATATTTGATTAATCAATGTAAAACAAGAAAGTGGGGAAATATCCTGGTATCCCGTCTTAATGTGTAGGCCAATACAGCCAGGGGGTCACAGATAATACAAACCATGTGAGGCAGTCAAAGTGTCAATGAAACATGGGCGCTGAGGTACGAGCGAATGGAATGAAGACATAGAACTTAGTCAGGGAAATTTCGGCAGGCAAATAGTAAGTGGACAGGAAAATCTTACAAGAGAGGGAGAAACGGAAAATTGTCCTGTGAAAAGATTGACTGAATGCTCAAGCCTTTTTGTGCATATGGCATATACCAGCAACTGCATATATCAGCCGTGATAAACAGTGCCATCCTGCTGTAAAACTAAGTGCTGATGAAGAGATTTAATGTAGTTAAAAAGATGGCTAAGGAAAGTCTTGAGTCATTTAGGAGTAACATTAACTCAATAAGAAAGGCCAGCCAGACTGTGATGTGATCAAAATACATGCAAGTAAGGTTAAGTGATGCTTTTGCTTACAGTCATGTGTGAAGGTTGGAGTAGTCAGGGAGGCAAAAGAGGAGGCGTCATAATTTGAATGTTGGCTACAGAAAAGTGCAAAGGTGTCAGAAGTGTCGTGAATTGAATTTTGGATAAACAGAAGTCATGATTTGAGTGCTAGTTACAGTTAAGTGCAAAGAGATGAAGTGTTATGAGTTGAATGTTAAGTAGAGACATATGCAAAGGCGAAGAAGTCAAAAGAATGTGGTCATGAGTTGAATATTGGATACAGAAAGTGCATAAATGAAGGATATCAGAGAAGAGATATCGCGAGTTGAATGTAGTTACTAACAAGTGCAACGGTTACAGAGATCTGAGAGGAGGTGTCAGTGATGTAATGGAGGGTATACACTTTGGGGTATACGGCGTATACCCACCTCAGTTTCTTAGGCATCGCCGTATACCCACCTAAAATTCTAGCATCACATCCCTGGGTATTCGCTAGAGGTATGTCCAAAGATCAGAATGGTCGAAGAAAAGGTGTCGTGATTTGACAGGTGGCTAGAAAAACTGCGAAGGTCAGAGAAGATGTGTCGCGGGTTGAATGTTGACTACAAAAAAGTGTGCAAAAGTGGGGAAGATCAGAGAAGTGGTGTTGTGAGCTAATGTTAGATAGAGACAAGTGCAAAGGTCAGAGAAAAGGTATCGCAAGTTGAATGTTAGCAAGAGGCAAGCTCCGAAGATCAGAAAAGTATGAGAAAAAGTTGAGTGTTTCAAGTGCAAAGACGGTCATAGAAAAAATGTTTTGAGTTGGTACTGAGCGAAGGAAAATGGTCCAGCATGCACACATGACGTAAAAGACAGTGTGACCTTAAATTGTAGGCAAGTATCACATTCATTCAAATTTTGTTATGTTTGATTGAACGTACAGGAAAGGGATTGTACAATGACTAAAGTTGGACACCACATACTCAACCTATTCGAGAAAATGGCAACTTGTTAAGCTGAATACAAACGAACGAAGTGTTATTGCAGAAAGGAAAGAAAGAAAAAAACGAGTAATTCCTTTTCATAATGCCTTTTTCATTAGTAATTGAAACAGGATGATAATCTTTCAATAGTGAATATTAACACGACGTACATCTCATGACGGTCGTAAACAGTATGCCTGGTTGACAAATCAGCAAGAACCTATACATACCTATATGTATATATTCAGAGTATATATATGTATGGTTTACGACCGTTCCGCCTCAGAATGGAACGAGTATAACAATTGGGTCACCTTAGCATTTTTTTCTTTCTTTTTTTTGTGAGTGGAAGGAACAAAGCAAAGTGGAGAAGTATATCGCATTGTGAAAAGAAAGAACAAACAATAATTTCTCAAGCTGTTGCGTAACTTGATTCTGCTCATAGCTTTGCATAAGTTGATCTCGACTGCTTTAGCTGCTTTTACGTATGGTAAGGTAACTTCCTGGTTTTTCGAAAACATAACGTAGATAACAAAACTCAGCCACAATGACGTTAACATTCGAATTATGTGATGAAATCTCTAGAGGAAGTGAACAGAACAAAAATAAATACTGATTCTTCCTTCAGAATTTGTCTTGTGAAGCAGACGTATGTGAAAAAAAAATATTTGATTTTTTTTTTTTTTTTTTTGCGAAGAAATCAGGATTGGGTTATGAAATAATGTATACATGCACCTAAAATTATACAGAACTCGATAGCTGGCAGAGGATGGGGAGTATCGAACCTCAGACTCCGCATCCTGAGTATACCGCCGAATTTCAACACATATACAGTATAACGCAGCGAGACGTGGCTGCAAGCACTAGGGCACAAATTTCTCTCTCTCTCTCTCTCTCTCTAGGAAGTGAAGATTAACGGAGAGACAATAGGCATAGTTGATGAGTATGTTTACCTAGGCCAGCTTAAAACATCGAATGCAAAGTTACTGATGAAATAAATAGAAGATGTAAAATGGCGTGGAGTTCTTTTGGAAGACTACACTTTATTTTCAAAAGCAAACTTCCAATGTGTCTCAAGCGTAAAGTTTATAATCAATGTGTCTTACCAGTAATGATGTACGGCTGCGAAACTTGGACATTGAATGCGCAAACGACTCAAAGGTTGAGAGTCACACAAAGAGCAATGGAGAGATGTATGCTAGGAATAACCAGGAGGGACAGGAAGAGAAATGAATGGATTCGCGCACAAACAAAGGTAGAGGATGTAATCAAGACTGCGAAGAAGATGAAGTGGAGATGGGCCGGTCACATAGCTCGACGAACAGATGGAAGGTGGACGACAAATGTACTACAGTGGATTCCTAGAGAAAAGAAACGACCGAGACGACGTCCAAATGTAAGATGGGTAGATGAAATCAAGAGTTTTTCAGGAGCTACATGGATGAGGATATCAGCAGAGCGAGATATGTGGAAAGAAAAGGGGGAGGCCTTCATCCAGCAGTGGATAGAAAACGGCTGAATATGATTATATATATATATATATATATATATATATATATATATATATATAAACTTATGTTGGGAGATCCTATCCAAATAGTATGTTCTACAGTTGTTGCGGGATTAACATGTTCTTGTTTGGTCTCTGTCCAACACCGATTGTGATTATTCGAAAACTTCGGTATTCGAGCTTGGTTCGCCCATCCTTCTATATTGTAGTACCAAAGAGGTAAACAAATTACTATCGAAGTGAGGGACAGATGACCTTATCCATTGTATGTGGGTTCGTCTTCAAACTCTGTTAAAAACTGTTGGTTCCTTCCATCGCTAGGACATACAACGTCCATCAGATGAAAGGCAATGTAAGAACCACCATTAAATTACCTTACCAAAAGAACACCTTTAACCTCAATATCACCATCATCCTGTCCCACAGATTGTAAGTAAATTAGTTGACTCAATGGTACCGAGCAAGCCTCGTAATTGGCAGGTCTTAGGTTTGAAACTAGGCACTGGTCAACCTGATAAAGACTTCTTGGCTTGTCCTTACTGTTAAAAAAATACTACCTTAATTGAAGGCTTGGATCGCTTTCGATCTCTTTCTGTTATTAATATATTCGTAGTGATTTGTAAAGATAGCGGTAGGTCCTTTAGAGCTGGTTTAGAGATCTTCATAGTATGGCTTCTTCCTCTTTCTTTTTTCAAACTTCAACAACTATACCCATATACGTCTGTTCTGGAAATAGGCTAGGAAATTGGGATATGCGTAGAACATCCTAAGACTATTTGAATGAGTGCAAATGTTTTTCCTCACTGAGTCTGTAGAGCATGTGAGGGTGGTGAGCAGTGCTCGATTAATCTATTTGGGTGCCCTGAGCTAAAGACTCTGTTTCTGTTACCTTATCCCCTTTGGTCGTAAAAGTAACTGACTTACCTTTGGCGGGGTTCCTAAACCCGTGGGGTCCCCTGGGCTGCAGCCTCTGTTGGTGAGCCCTACATGAGAGTAAATAACTACGTTTTTACTAGGCGGGGAAATTGATTAAAAACTTGCCCAGTTGCAACAATACTACCACACGAAGGAAGCTCTTCCAGAAAACGACGAACACTATATTTAGCAACAATAAAAGGGAAAGAAATAAGAAAAAGGAGAGCACAATTCAATATATCGATTTATATGTTGACCTCCAAACAGTAAAATGTGTGAATTATTCAGGTTACTTGGAAAAAAGGACGAATTGAGTGATGAGAAATAATCATTGATTTGTATGTATAAACGCTGTGGTTGTCCACGCGCCGCATAGCGTGCTACTGCTTTGGAAACCTTGGGTGCAAACGCACCAGAAAGAAGTCACAATTTCTGTCACTGAAGAACGAAAAGAAAGAAGCAGTTTGCATATCTATAATTACTTTGGAAGACCTACTACATAAATGGATCCAATTGACTAATGGAAAATTCCCCCACATTGCGTGTAAACATTATTATTTCATCTGTATAGGCTACGAAACCTTTCTTTGCAAAAAATTAAAATCGAATGGAAAGTCACTTTGTTTTAACACGAGAAGTAGATGAACTAATTTGTACTTGGCAACACTAGTTTTTTTTTTTTCACTTTTACATTTCATACAATTTTAAGTTCTTGTAATTTCATTTTTTCTCTCTCTCTTTTCTTTCACATACATCAAAAGAGATTTTGTGAACTACTTTCCATCAATATGTAGAGCACACCCTCTTTTAAAATGAAGTATTAATAAATAGGTCACCATTTGGTTTCCAAGAGCGCGCGGATCGAACTCACCAATGTTTTTTTTTTTTAATGGTAAGAATGTGTTCTTTATACAATGTATCCGGAAAATAACTGAGATACAGGATATACGACACGTAGTCACGTAATAATACAGCTTTCATTCAAATTGAATTTAACTGTATGTGTATAAATTTGACTTTGACGCATCACGTGGAAGTGCTCTAGATCTGGTAAACTTCATTTCTCCTCCTACGCTGCACGCGCCGCTGTTTAGTCGACGCAGGCACAGTTCTTGGAGAATTTCTTTGCAAATCGCCACGGGGACTGTGGCCTGCGCGGTCTCCAGACTTGTCACTGCCTGACATTTTCCTGTGGGAAATATTGAAGGGGAAGATGTAACGTACGTACTTCCTATAAACTTCACGAGCTACAGACTGCAATAACAGCCAGCATTAAAAAATCATAACACACACCCTGAGCAAGCTCTTCGCCAACATACAGGAACGTCTGCAGATATGTTTGGACGTCTGCGGGGCTAATTTTGAACACCTACTGTAGGAACTAGTACGACATGGAAAGTGCATAGTAGTAACTTCTCGAACACTCTGTACTTTAACACAACTATTGGTACTTTTTTAAACTGCGTTGACTATACAGCCTTTCGGACTTCGAAAATTTTCTGATCAACCATTTTCGAGCAATCTGAGCGTACGTTGTAGTCATACCAGGCGAATGGTAGAGTAGTACATCGAATCATGGACAGAGTGACCTTCCCTCATATTTCCACAGCCATATAACACAATGGGCGCCAAGAATACAGATGGAGGTTAGGTTAGATAACTTTTAGGGTTGTGTTCTACTTCGAGGTCAAAAGGGCATATCATAAAAAAAAACGCTGCTCATAATATTTACACACATGTGTTGGACAAATATCATCATCCGTTAGAAATCTGAACAATGACAATCCTCAGTGAGCACTGTTTCCGGGAAAACGATAGGTAAGGTAGTGGCCAGGGTCTTTACTCTAGGTACCATTGTGGGTCACCTGATGGAGCTGAGAGAAACGCTTCGTACAAACTTAATCACGATAGCTGGCGTAAAGAAGACTCGCACTCGCTTGCTGATCAGCGTCCTCTAATGCTGATCCGAATATCCACGCGAAGCAAATTGATAAACATAACGTCACCTTCAAACAACGATCAGACAGCTGGAAAGGATCTACCTAAAATCTTGCAAGGCCAATAAACTTTCTATCTATTAGCTAAGAAATGCATCTTATACAGAAATCCTGGTTGGGTGAGTTAAATGTTAAAAAAAAAAGAACTATTTAGTCACTGCGCTGGGGTAGAATCGAACCAAATACCAACTCGTAGAAACAAAAACCATGAAAATAAAATATTCCTTGGGCTTCATTAAAACTACCCTGTCATACATGGTTGAACAATAACAAAACTATTTTCAACATATTTTATAGGTTTTTTTTTTCGCAAAACCCAATTTTGAGCGAAAAAAAGTGGCAACAGCTTTTTTCCTCACCCAAGGACATTCAATTGTTCTTTCCTGTGTCTGTTGGAACATATTCACATAAAGCGACAGACAAACAGGAACAATATAACGAAAGTAGAATCATATCAAACTAATTTTCTGCAAAGAAGGTTCGTTGGAGCTTTCCAGTCTATAATGATAATTCGTTGCAAAAAATTAAAAAAAAAAATTAAAATAAATATCTGCGAAGTGTGTCCATTCTGCTGTTTTGATACCCTTCTCTTGTGACAATTTCCGGTGGCGTTCCCGAAGAAAAGCAAGAAAGATCCCTCCGGTCATCAACCATGCGTGATTCCTTGAGCGTGATAGTAGTGCAACAGTGTAGGTAGGGCAGTTGGGAGACAGGGGTAAGTGAATAGTGCGTGTGTGTGTGTGTGTGTGTGTGTGTGTAAGTAGAAATATCAAAAGATGTTCAGATGAAACCTTTTTTTTTTAACTTTACTTATCCGATACGCTCTTCTGCATTCGTGCACGGATCCTACCGATTAAAAGAATAAGAGAATGAACATTTTCTATGATATCAAGTCAAGAAGTGAGCATGGATGATCACGCGAAGTACATTGAATCACATTATGATGACGGGGGGTGTACTGTCGAAGGCCATCGCAACAGATAACTCCTAAACAGACCAGCAACTCTTCGTTTTATTAGAAACTCGAGCCATATAGTTAACAACTTGAAGTACGCAAGAAGAAATGACACGATTGATAGATTTGATTTGGCAAACCCCCGTATCTTTCCCGCCAGTGAAAACTGACTTAAACCCGTTCGGGCACCATATATGTGAGGTGAGACTTTTGTGTGTAGCAGAAAGGTGAAGACCAATAAGGCACATGAATGTGTTTTCTGTTCTATGGTGGACATAAAAAGTTACAGTGAAAAATGTGGAAAATGTCCTATAGCTTTTTTAGATCCCCTGTTTTTCGTTAGTATTCAATCAGAAGCAGTTTTTAGCTCAATTGTTTGGGTTAATGACTGTAAAAGGCGGATTGGAGATTTTCCAAACCTCAAATGGAACTTTCAAACGTAGCGTAGCGCACTGCACATACGCACAGTAGATTATTATGTGTATAGAATTAAGTATTGCATAAGTTCTATCTATCAAGAAATTTGGTCTTATGCGTCAGTAAGGTACAACTATCAGTTCTGTCCATACCATAAGCTTCGTGGCATTTAAAAAATAATTAATAGATTATCATGATTTAATGAATTAAAGTTTATCATCTAGGTAATGATTATACATTTTATCTGCAAAGTACGGATGAGTAACTTCTGTCCTGTAAACAGTGTAGCCAGGTGGAGGGAAATTTCCCGGAAAACTGGAAAATCTGGCCAGATAAAGGGAAAAAAGAAAAAAAACACTAAAAATCGGGAAATTTTGTTGAATCTTTTAGTTACTTTTTGTGTTATAATTTTCAGTAATTTCGAAAGTAAGCTTAGAAAAATTGTATTATTATTATTATTATTACAAAAATCGGGAAATTTGTCAGCATTTTGAGGGAAATATTGCGATAGAAAACTTTCAACACTGCTGGAAAACAAAAAATACACCCCTAAACGCAAAATCGTAAACGTAATTTTTCAGTGATTCTTTTTTTTTCCCCCTCAAAATGGTTATTCTTAATACTGAGCTCTGAAAAAAAAAATGTCTTTATGCAAAGAAAATGTGCGATTCAGGAATCTTTAGATTGTCAAGTTTTACTGCTGGAAATTCATAAAAGTTCTTTCAATAGCAAAGTTTGGAAAGCATTCTGAATTAGTTCTTTTCCTGGAGTCGATCTCAGGAGCCTCCAATTGCAAGGCCAGCTACTGTGTTATCTCAATTGAGACGCGGAACAAGCTATTGTTCGCGGAAAGCTCTGAATACAAATAGCATATTCTGAATACGAAAAAAAAAAGAACTTTTATATAGGGTCAAGGGGAAAAGGCGGGAAAGACATTTTCCGATAAACAACAGTCAGCGTGTACAGTAAATACCAACAAATGACCTTCACACGTAAGTAACATACATACAAAAAGGAAACACCTCACGCAACCGCGTTTGACATACATTAGCTGTACATATATAGTAGTTATGTCAATACTGCGATTACCTTCTATTAATCACGTGATACGCACAATGAACAACGACCCGAACAGACACCTTTTATTATGACAAAAAGTGACATTTTATATTGTAATGGAAATAAATAAAAAGAAAACATATTACATGCTATGTTCACCGAATATCGATGCCAACATTATCTGGATGAATATCGTACGTAAAGCAACTGACCCTAAAGAACTTTATACATATACCGATTCCCACGCAAAGCAAAATGTTGATAATTCTTGTTACTGTCATTTTTTTTTTCTAAGTCAACTGTAGCAGAACTTTAGTGCAAGGGACAGTAAAAGTTCTGTAACATACAAGGCTATCAAACATTACTTCAATGAAGCACGTAAACTCAGTGTTGAGTTGGCGATACCATCGTCCAGCCAGCTTATGCTGGTTGCAACGAGCCAACAACGGCGTAGGGAATTGGCGACCCCGTCGTTCAGTTGGCTTTTGATGTGTTATAATCAAAAGAAACCACGCCCCACCATTATAATTTCGTTCTTTTCTCTCGATGATACGGGAAGAAGATCTCATACATTCCGATACTACGTCGAAGTCAATAATAATTCCTTCAAATGGAAAAAATATTTCACTTCCGAACGCTGAAAAACTTTATATTTCATATAAAGTCAGAGGGATTACGTTTCACGCCAAGTACCACACTACTGAACTGGATTTTATTTAAGTCCTATACGCAACTTTGTGCTCAGACCTAATGGATGATGATGGAGAGAATTGTTGGAATGAAGAAAGTGGGAGAACACCGAGAAAACCCACGAATACGATGTTCATCCACCACAAAACCAACATGGCACGAACCGTGATCAAACTGGGGATCCCACGTCAAGCACTTAGTCATCGCGGCTCCTTAGCACTCTACTGGTTAAAGGAATGGCAAAGATTAGAATCCAACTTCTCCCTCTACGCATTATATCAACGATTGCATTGTTATTAACGTTCTAAATGAGCTAATAATCTTCTAAGAGCAGTTTCTCATAAAGTATGCTCCCAACTACTCCCGTTTTAAGAGATCTTGGCGGGAACTGAATTCCGCGACCATGCTCACAGAAAGCGAGCACACTCACTTCGTGGCTACCTCGAGCTCACATTATCTCAACATTCACCAGGGAAAATCAAGGGAAAAATCCAGTCAGGAAGATCGATTTGTGTAGGATCAGATCTGTAGACCGCAACTTTTGCCATAGTTGATAAAACTTTATTTAAAGTCTTGCAGTTGCACAATCTGTCAATACTGCTGAGTTCATACACTTAAGTTCAAACACAACATGCGGAAAAACATCAAATTTAGACTTGGTGTAGTTACTACGCAGTATGGCCTTTTTCTTGAATCTGAACATACGTCGTTAAACTTTTTTTTGTATAGAGGGGAACAGGTGTCATCAACTGTGTGTGAGTGATAACGCTCGCTGCCTTTCAATCAAGGGGTCCCGGGTTCGATTCCCAGTGGGCCACAAGTGGTTCGAAGCCCAAGTTAAATTGTAGGTCCCGTCCTTATGACGCCATTTTTATCTGATGGAAGCTAATGGCAAACCACCAGCCGTTCACCTTGTCCAGGGACCAATGCTGAACCAGGCCACCGGGTCTATGCTTCGGACCCGGTCTGACCCGATTTTGATCCGGTGGGCGAAGCAGAGATTTCATTCTTACCTTATTATAACATTGTTGTGTACAGTCTTTCCATCTGCGGTGACCGGGAACAGAGGTATTACTCCCCAGAGTCCAAAAATTCGACACCGAAAAGTGTGCAAATATTTCCTCGGGCGGAAAGGCTATTCTGAAAGTTTTTTTTTTATTATTATTTTTATTTTTATTTGAAGTATTAAATAGAATAAAAACATTAACACATCTTTTAAAACTATCACATATGAAGTTACCATACATAGCTTACTTCTCAAGGAATCCTAATATTACAATAATATGGATTGATTCTAATCACAGAAACAAGACCGGTCACGGGGTCAATTGGGTTCGATCATGGATTCGCCGAGTTCGCAGTCTAGTGATTTCGGTCAAGACCAGGTTCCGAGTCATTCGGGTCAACAAAAGTGACCCAGTTTCAGCTCTGCCAGTGTGACTTTCGGGTCTGAACCTGCCTTTGTGCAGAACGTCCATCATCATCATGACGGTGGTCACAATTAAACCCATTTAAATAGAAACTGGGAAATTTCCAGGGGGGGGGGGGAAGTCTGGATTCCCCAGGACTCGACGGTCTACGACACATCAATGATACAATACGTCTACCAAACAGCATGAACATTCAACAGCAGAGAATAATGACCATAAACCAGGTGATACATATCAATAATCTCAACAAGAAGAGTTCTGTCTCTTAAATACCGATTCAATATTACCCAGCATCCGTGGCCGAGTGGTTATAGTCAAGAAATATGGCACTGGAAGGAAAGCAGACTCGATTCGAGTCATGCTGCCGACTACGCTGACTTGCAGTTTCCTGAATTCCTGCTTCACCAGACGAATGGCGACATGGTATCAAGCCAAAGAGACTGGCGGTTTCATTCCCCTTTCCCTGCGCGCGAAACAATACTCACCGAGTGACCATTAGGCTTGAATGTATAATGAAGGTCATAGATATCTACCTGGTCCTTAAATGTAAGGTAAATTTTAAAAAAAACTCACACACTTAAGAAAATGTACAAGGTTTTCGATAATTAGCTCTGATTATCGTCATAAACACCAACTGGAGATTGAGCAGCATTCTTTTTGAAAGAAGTGCATCGACAATGAAAAGCGGTACAAATTTAGTTTTTCCAAATATTAAAATAGATTAATCATACCAATAATTGCAGAAAATCATTAAAAGGTCCGTTAGCTGCTATCTACAAGTCAATTCATGTAGGCGCAACACAAGTAGCATATAAAATTAAGTGGTAAGCTGAACAAACAAATTGCTTCATGACATTTGCCGTATGTTATAGCGTGATTTATTCTCACTCTGGCTATGACGCTTCAATGCGAAGCCTACCATCAATTTGTCAGCGAAGCCACCAGAGAAACAATAAAAAACGGGATTGGAAAACGAGATAAGCTTACAGCCTGTCATAACACATTCCTCAGCTATCATTGCAGTGTTGCCAGCTACAACCGCCGAAAAGTTGTGTAAAAAAAATACCAAAACATAAGCGTTGTCATATTTTGATATGCTAAAGTAAACATTCCCTCTAGACAATGAAACTACCCTTGGACGATATTTAAAACATGTCAGTGTAGCGTCATGTAGGTTGGGTCGGCAGATAATTCGGATCGTCATTGGGAAGGCTCGATGAAAGTACCTGCTGTCGGTCAAACTGCGGTTATCCAGAGTTTCACCAGGCAAATACGAAATGGTATATATAGTAAAACCTCTGTTAACCGAAATAGCGTTTAACCGAAACGACAAGAAAAAAAACAAACGAAAAAGATAAAATTTGAAATGCTAACAGAAAAAGATAGAAGATTTATTTCAAAAAAACATTAAACTTAGTTGTATAAGGTGTCCAACTGTAGAAGCATTTAAAGCTTTATTAAAATAAAAGTCTGTTATATACGTAATCTAAAAGTGTATTTATCAATACTTGAAAATTTGAAAAAATACGCATTTTTTTTTAAACCGAAATTATGGTTATCCGAAATGACCTCCGCTCCCTTTATTTCGGATAACAGAGGTTCTACTGTACCTATGTAGAAGTCGTGATAGCAGCTATCTTTTCCTTCTCTCAGTCGTTATGGACGACTAGTTTTTAAGCCTGTCACTGTCAGGCATTTTCATAGCTCATTTGCGGATATCGTCGTTACAAACAGGAAAACAATACTTCTGCAACGTACCGCTAGTCCTTTGATAAAAACTTGTTCAAACTATCAACCAATAGCGGCTCTTCTACAGTATCTATAGATTATTTTTGAGATGTGCGATTTTGGATATGTATACCGCGATTTTATTTATTTCTGTAGCAGAAATCCTTACAAATTTTATCAGTCCAATTTAGACCCAACATATAATACATACAAAAATTAAGTTATCGTGTGATGATTTTGCAGGATTTTAAATAGTGTTTGTTGGGTGCAAATTGATATTTGTGAATAGCGCGGCAGACGGGAAATGAACCAATCAAGGAGTCAGTAATTAAAGATCTATTAAAAGTTGAGCTGACTTCTCAAAATGTCTTTAGCAGAACATAAATACGCATTGTATTATCCACAAAAGGTTCACTACTTACTAATATACACAGGAACACTCCCCATCAAGAATTTTCAGTGTACATACCTACAAGACAAAAGAAATGAAGGAAAATTATAAAATCATTTATTTCTCATTCAAAAGTAAGAATTACATTAAATAATGTATTAATTTTGTCATCTTATCTCTAAAAACTATTATCTAAAGTAACTCTCATAGCTTTGTAACAAAAGGAAACAAATATGATATTCAATTCTAAGAAATACGCCAATTACTGAGAAACATACCCATGTGGGGTCATAGAAGTACCCCGCGCCACCTCTCGCCGGTTCTTGCAAATTTTGTTGAAAATACCTTATAGTCTGGCACCTCTGCATACAAAACTGGTACGTGTGTTATCCAATCAACAAGGCTGAACATTTTAATATACCGCGCATCCTGAATGCCGAGCAACACACATAACGTTACTGTACGTTGAGTTGACTATCTGTAAGGCATTTTCTATAAATATGACAACTGTTACAAGTTTACCTACAGCCACGATTTATTTAGTATTTTTCTTCTGCTGCAAAATTTCCATTTCAAGAAGGCTATATCTTTAATCCATGTAAGCTGATAATTTTCATGGAACTACTATCATGCTTTTACTACTGAGTGACATTTACAGATCAAAGGAATCAAGAGGTCCCGAGTTCGATTCCCGATGGGGAAGCAAGTGGTTCGGAGTCCATATTAAACTGAAGGTCTCGTTCTTAGGAAATAATGTTTACCCGATGGAAGGCACTAATGGCAAACCACCATCGGTTCATCTTGCCCAGGATACTTCGGGTCAGAACCTGCCTTCGAGTAAAACACCCATCATCATCATCATCATATCCAGTGTAAGCAACAGTTTACAATGTAAATCTATCAGTATCGTCGAAAGGAAGGGCTATGTAATAATTGTCAACTGACACGGATATCACTACCGTTGGTTTATGTCTCTGTTATATTTTTGTTATTGTTGAAAAGAAAACTATTTTTGTGTGTACGAAACGGAAACCACAGAAATTGAGATACCATAAAATTCAAAACTATTTTAAGGGAAATTTTCAATAAAATAACCCCGAGTTGTTCTAAAAACCAGCCTAACTCCATCTACATGTTTATACATATAGTCTTAAAACAAACGGCCTCGATGTTGCCAATTTGGTCTCCTACGACATGTAGTTGTAAGTTATTACTAATTATACTACAGTTTCATGTTTTCGTTTAGTAGATGTATCAACAGCGAGCAGAACTCGAAGTGGAAATTTTCACGAAACGGAACGCTCTTTGACACGCTGTTGTCCTATTTTAGTCTATGATAATAGAGTGACGAGACGGAACAACTGATATTCACGTTCCGGTCTGCTCCGACTCATTTCGAGCACTGATAGCGGGATAATTTTTATCACACTGAATAAGTAGCAAGCCAATGACACGATTGTCTGCTATTCAGGCGCATTGATAACGCGACGCAACTGTAATTCAGTCAAACATGTTAACATGGCTTTAAGATGAAAAAATAAGTAGTTTTTTTTTCACTAAATACACACAAAAAAAACTTAAGAAATCTTGATGGCTCATAAGATTACATCATGATATTGCCCTTTCCAAACGTGATTGAGTTGTTAAAAGGAAGAGAAATGGTTAGATGGCAACCATGTGTCAGATATAGTGAGTCCCTATCGCACTGATGGACATAGTCTGGCCTGATTTACAGCTACACCAAGGCTTTCTCAAGGTAAGAAAACCTTTCCTTTTTGAAAAAAAGAAAAATATTCAAATGCCACGTTTTACAACTTCTTGCAAAGAAAAAAACAAAACAACAACGGTGCATGAAGCAAGCAGTATCCAGGGAAACAGTGGAAGGAGAAAGGAGCTTTAACTGCTAAGTGACTGCATTTCTCTGTCCTTCACAGGCGCTTTCATCGACAGATAAATTATCTGATATGTCGGATGAATTTAGTAAATGCTTTTAATTCAACACAATTGATCCATAGTCTCTAGGTATAGTGATAGTAATTTCTCTGTGATTTTCAAATTAGAGACTAGGATAAAATTTTGGGATGCATATGCGCTTGCTACCGCCTATTCGTAAAGAAACTATATTTAAGAGAAGTGGGGGGATACAAAGTATAAACAAAGAGGAATTAGAGATGCATGTGCGGTTAAATCACTGTCTAGTCGTACTACTATTAGACTTTTTGGAGGGGGAGGGGGGTAGTGTACGATGATCGTTACGAATTAGCTTCAGCACCGAACCCGTCTTGTTTGACGATAGAACATCGCAAGTATGACACGGGTTCATGTATCATAGAAAAATTAGTTGAATGTCAGCATTTTTACTTTGTTTTCTTTAGTTCACAATGGTTCGTGGTGTCCTCAAATCTTGCAACGTTAATTCAACTCATCTCCCGAAATCATAGAATAATGAAACTTCGTATCGGGTGACAATACAATATTCTACTGTTACTTTCATATATTTCTATATAAATTATGTATATATTTTAAAAGTATATTTTATTCTTTATCCTAAAATAAATACTAGCCTGCTTCGATAATGGGTTTAGTTGGTTGCAGAACACTTTAGGATTTGAGTCACAAAGCACTAGCTTGAGAAAAATTTATAATAAAAAAAAACTTTTTAACACACTTTCCTTAAAAATTCATACTAGAAAGTAAAAAAAAATATTTTGTTTATGCATGATTAAAAAGAAAAAAAATGGGCGCTCTCATATACAATCACTTTATAAATTCTTCAATTGGTGCGCCCTATACTTTTCTTTTTAATCATGCATAAACAACATTATTTTTTACGTTTTAGTACGAATAGTTTAAGAAAAGTATGTCTTTAAAAAGTTCTTTTACTATTTTTTTATTTTACCTTTTTATTCATGCCAAAATGTTAAACCCTTTTATTCATGCCGATTTTTTCCCTCTTTTATTCATGCCGATTTTTTTCCCTCTTTTATTTGTGCCGATTTTTTTTTTACTTTTGTATTCATGCCGAAACTGTTTACCTTTTCATTCTTGCCGGTTGTTTTACCTTCTTATTCATACCGATTTTGTTTTACCTTTTTATACGTGTTGAATTTTTTACCGTTTTATTCATGCCGAAATTTTTGACCATTTTATTCTTGCCAAAACATTGATTTTACCAAATTTCATTGAATAAATCGTCCAAAACGCTGGCTTCTCAGGGTTAAATCAACCTTTGTGCTACTGAGGACAATTCATTATTAAAATTGCTTAGAAAGAACACTTCATGATCAACGCTTTCAGTGTAAACAGTCCCGGGTTCGATTCCCATTTCGGTTTTCATTCATCATCGCGATGCCAAACTACTTGTATAAAGCAGTAGCAAATTCGGGCCTCGAGAGCCAGATAAAGCAGAGACGAGGAGCCGTTACCCTGACCACGTGAGAACACCACGTGTTTTTAACTTCAAGTCTTTAAATTAATATAACTAGTACTATACGAATCACTATATCACGCTAAAAACAATGAAAAGTTAAAGTCTGAAACTAAATGCCACCTACACAGTTGTTAAAATTGCATGACAATATTGCAATATAAAGAAGGAGCTGTCGATCAATGGCCTTTATCTGATACCAGATACTCATATATTTATAGTTATGTATAGCACGCATTGACATATCTGTAAAACTGCTTAATTTACTCTTTGAGCTTACTTCTTTTATAGTTCAAAATTTCACTACCTCAATTCAGTGAGTAATGTAAAGTGTCCATTAAAAAACAAAAAAAAAAAAAAAAAATGGAACATGTCTGTATTAACACATACTTTCAGTTCCTTATTAATTTTCATATTTAATCTACATTCTCTTGGTTGGACCTCTGGGTTTATGGCTTAAGTTCACCTGAAGACGTCCCTCAGTGAGCACATTTCCGAAGAGAGGAAAGGAAGAGGCTCGAGTGTAGTCTAGGTAGTATCTCGGCTATCACCTGGTGAAACTGAAGCAAAATCTGAACAACATTTATCAGGACGGTCGTCAGCAGGACCTGTATGCCTCTTAGTGCCAATTCGATTTCGGCAAACTTAAAAACTTAACCATGAAAACTGAATAAGATCCTTTTCTCACAACTATTCTTCCCAGGGATTCCGCCAGAATTTTCAGTATGGGGGATGTAAAGTCAAAATTGGGAGGGTGTAAGCGAAGAGTTGCACGGTTTCTATTGATTTTTGACCGTAAACGTTTTTAAGCTGGTGTGTGCTCGAGGATTTGGGGTCTGACCCTCCAAAGAGAAAGGGGAGTCTAGCGAAATCACTGATTCTTCCACATATTTTCTTTTTTACTTTCCAGCCTACTAAGTCAAAGCATATTCTCCAAACGTGTCGTTGTCGACGTAACGATTAAAAATAACTCGAACGGGTATTTCAGACAACGGAATATTTTCAATCAAGAGCTCAAATTCCCGCACTTTTTTTTTCCAGTCGTTTGGAACATTCAACACTAGCCGTTATTGGGATGTAAACCGAAATCCTTGTTACACAGGCTACAAACATGTACTCTATTTAAAATCGGAAGCTACAAGAAACACAACCCAACGAGATAACCAATTCGAAATACAAAGAGGGAAGTTATATTGTCCTAGCCTGTTGCTAGGTTACGCCACTGCTCATAATTTCGAAACTTTATTATTTCTTTCAGAGAAAAGGAAATCTCTAAAATGGAAATTATTATACGCGTTCCTTATTAACTATATCCCTCTCTCAGCTTCACACAAATACAAGCTTCACATATTACACGACAGAGGTAACAGAATAATAAAGGTCATTAAAAAGTACCAGTATAGTATACGCGTAACATGTGTTCCTTGGCATAGAGAGAGAGAGAGAGAGAGAGAGAGAGAGAGAGAGAGAGAGAGAGAAAGAAAGAAAGAGAGAATACATTTTACATCGTGGACTGCTTTAAGTTCTCGCACACAATAGTTGTCCGGGTGAACAATAGTTGTACGCTTAAAAACGGATAGAGCCGCTATTGTTGTTAACGCCAGATTCTATATAGCACAGAGCGCTTGAGACAATTAAAGTCTCATTCGTTTTATTAGTGTGGCCACTTGGTTATTTAGCCATAAACACAATGCTTTTTTGCATAGTTAAACCTGCTGTAATGGCCACTCTTCAATGAACGCAAGTTGACCACAGAGCACACACAGAAATTATGGAGAGAGACTTTTCGTCCCTTTTCAAAGCGCCACCAAGGCAGGGGTTTTTTGTTTTTCATATTAACTTCCGCTATCAAACAATACTAAGTTAGCACACTTCCTTAAGAACGTTATTATAGTTAATATACTAGTGGATAACAGCTCTAGCATTATATGCAATGAAACGTTGCGTAGAATGGCCGTTGTGTAGTAAACACGAAGGATTTAAGAACTTAGTTTAATGTTTAATATTGTTCATTAAGAATATCCCATGAGAGCTATTTTCGTAATCGTTTTGCTTTGTTTAGAGTAATTTAACTTACACAAGAATTAGATTAATTTTTCTTTGTAATATTTTATACAAAATAATGTTTTCAGTAACGTGTCTGACGAATAGCACTGCGGGAATGATGACTTGCGGAGATAAAAATAGGATTTAAAATCTTGTATGTGAGCAATCAATACCTTACACGAACAACGTGACAAAAAGCAAAAACTAAATTTCACTGAAGACAATTTCTGCTGCACTGTTTTTCTTTCAACACACATTTCACAATACAGACAAAATTCCCATCTCTTGACAAAATTTAAAACTAATAACACTACGGTATTACCGTAAAATATTCTGCCATTTAATCATTACGTTAGTGTTGACACAAATCTTCCTTACATTGTTGTTCCATGAGTTATTGATTGCACTCTACAAATTTTTAAGGAGCATGTAGACCCTCGCACGACGGGGTATTTTTTTTTAATCTTAAAAGTTTTTTAAAAAAAAGTTTCATCAAGAAAACGAGATAAATATTTTTGTCCTTATTACGTCCCTTATTCTGACTATCCACTCTATTCAGTCATACCAAGTGAAGATTGTGATCATACTTCAAACTAAGGCCAGGTCTGTTTATTTACCTTCCCGCGCGGATGAGATACAGACGCCCTGTATACAAAGATATTGTAAATTCCTTTACTGTACGATTTTACAGTTGCGGGGCTCATGTAAAAAGTTTTGCCTAATGAAGGACTATGGTTAGATTATCTTTTGAGTGCAAATTACTTGATTCATTTATGTCCTGAAGCAGTAATTGCGCCAAACTCGCCCCCTGTCGGGGGTGTCATCCCCATCAAACCATAACAAGCATCACCAACCCCCCAACTATAAAAATTTTACGGTCAAAAATCAATAGCAACCGTGCAAAACTCCACTTACACCCTCCAATCTTGACGGAATGCCTGTTCTGAAGTGCGGAGTTTTATGGTTCTTAATAAAACAGCTGAAAATATTGAATGTCAAGATGACTTAAGGAGATAAATAGATGTAAAATGACATGGAGTTCCTTTGCAAGACAACTTTATTTTAAACAGTAAGTTACCACATACCAATGTGTAATAAGCGTGTACTTTTTACCTTTAACATTGTATGACTGTTAAATGTGGACACTAAAAGTGAAAATGACTCAAAGATTAAGAATCAGACAAAGAACAATGGACAGATGCATCTTAGGAATAACTAGGAAGGACAGAAAGACAAACGAATTACTTCAATGCAATCTCACACATAGGTAAGTGCGATCAAGACTGCGAAGAATATGAAGATGGGCCGGTCACATACCTAGACGAACAGATGGAAGATGGACGACAAATATACTACATTGGATTCATAGAGAAAAGAAACTACTTAGACGACGTCCAAATGCAAGATAGAGAGATGAAATCAAACGTTTTTCAGGAGCTACATGGATAAGGGATAGGACCTAACCGAGATATGTGGAAAGAAAAGGGGGAAACTTTCGTCCAGCAGTGGATAAAAACGCCTGAATATGATGTTGATGATATACTTGGTGTTAAGATAATACAGGGTGTGATTTCAGAAATAAATTCCCAATAGCAGAAGGATAAAAAGTGCTTATGTCGAGCTTTGTAAAGAAAAGTGTAGTTTCGAAGCAAAATATGGGTGACAAAATTTAACGCGGCATCGCCATAGCTTAAGTAATATCGAAGTTACCCAAAGCATGTTTTACCGTCATTACTTATCGTGATATTAAGTCATTTGCGACGATGTCGCGTTAACTTTGGGCGTTCGTTTTGAACATCCTGTATAAAAAAGAAAAATTCTTTATGAGAGACAAATTCAACGCTTTACACTGGCTTATTGAATGAGTTATATGAGCAGCAGCGTGCATATCTGCGTGTGACTTTTAAGTAGTCATTCATTACAAGATACGAAAATGAAAACAAAAGTGTTTTTAGTGGTGATGATGAGCGCGTATGATGATAATCCTATCTCCTCCCTTTCCTCTACGCATCATCCTCCTGTTGTCTGTTATAGTTCCGGTCTTTCTCCTTTGACAGAGGTATATGATGCATATCACCTGCAAACTTTACATTGTTCTTCGATTGTTCGCTTCCTTTTCTTCCTCCCTGCCATGTATAATGGCTGTTCGTATTTAAAAAAGACAACAGATACGCCCCGTACTTAATTGTCCGTCATTGGACAATGTTTCTTCAGCAATTCAATTGAATATAAGCGATTTTAATTTCGTTCTTGATAAGAATACGAAAGTTTATTGTTAGCTCACTAGATGTCACGACTGTCACACTATTCTTCCACGTTTTCGGTTTGATCTTCCTCCACGTTATTATTATTATTTAACTAAGTAAAATAAAAATCCAATTCCGACAACCCAAGTTTCATTACATTAAAGTTAGGGATGGCCGTTTCTAAAAAAAAATCGTTTTGATTAAGCTGGGGACATGAACATCTCATTGCAGGAAGATGAAACTATGTCCGAACAGACCATGCTATTAAAATAAACAAATAAATTATATATTAAAATATTCTAAAAGCATTCCAAATTATTTATAAATTATAATGAAACATTATTGGAGTTCCAATGATTCAAAATTTTTAAATTTGTAAGATTGTAATGATAATATAGAAATTAGTTCATCCCACAATAGTGCACCTGAACTTACGCCATCTGTTGTGGACAAAAGTCTTTCAGTGTGTAACTATGTGGTAAACTAGAAACTTCTACACTGTGTATAAGGTGTTAATTTCTCGGTTTGTAATAGTTTTATAAGTAACAAGACCTACAAAATCAATTTACCCAATTTACAGATCGTGTAAAGTAATTTTGCAAACTTTTGATCTTCCTGCAATCAAACGAACGCGAAACTACCTATTCTTGAATCCAGAACAAGAGTCTTTTCTCACCCCGCGCTCACGTCAAAACCACAAGTATCTGTATGGAATCTGGTGTAGTCTTCTGCGGTCTTCTATCCAAACGTTGCCACTTCTTTTTCAATATTTTCTTCCTTCCTTTCTCTGGGGTCACTGAAGTGCATAAGCATTTAAGAGGGAAGGGGCGGAGGAGGGAAAATATACGACCACCGCTCGCTTTCGCCATCTGCTTTCATAAAGTGGCAACACCGAAGAAAATTTCTTATCGGAATCATTCTGGCGGTAGGGTGTCCATGTAACTGCGAGTAGCTGTGCATCTCCAGTCCTTGGACCCAAGGCTTTAAAGAAAAGATCCCAAGAATCCGAATCACGTTCGGGTATGACGCCATGGTAGCGTAAAACTGTATACATACCAACATGGAATTCGCATATTTCTCAGCGGATACAGCTCTAACTTTCTCGTACCGTAGCTAGATTACAGGGCTTCGCCAAGAAAAAAAAACTAGCTGGACTACTAAGCAGGGGAATGCATATTACATTTGGATCTGAACAAGTCATTCACAAATGATGCTAACAATGTCACCTTTAAAAAAAAAAAAAAAAAAAAGTATAATATGCATGGTAATGACACTGGACAAGTGACACACAAACACACCGACAAGTACATATTACACAGTCACAAGGCTTCATCAGCAACTAGTGACACAATAAAATTAATCTTGCAAGAGAGAATTTCTGCTTGCTACACGAATAAAAAGTTAAACAATATTGCAAAGCCATTTTTGTTTTGTGTATGTGATGTTACCTCATTCTTGGATATGAGATGACAATGGTGACAAATCACAAAAGAAAAAAAGAAAAAAAAAACCTTCTGCCAACAAGTAAACAACATATTCAGATAGAGAAAGAAGAGAAAAATGTTACGGCACGTACCTAAAAATGAGTCAAGGTCTTCCAGTCTGACAACTAAACTCTCTTCTTACCAACTATATTGGCCTATAATACAAGAAATACCATTCGCACATCGAAACGTTTAAGTCTCCCCCCCCCCTCCCCGTCATTTCTACATATACATGAAGCAATGTAGTCAATGTTATGTGTATTTGTGGTCTCTTTCGTGACATACACCATAAAATATTTCGGTGAAATAGCAAAATGGTAGTCCAATCATTCATGTTTATGAATATACATACGCAATCCTCCTACATAAACATCACCAGGATACAGTAAAGGAAAAAAAAAAAAAACTTCCTTGTGCAAGGAAAGCATATAAATTAATGAATCCTTGATCTATCGGCAATCAAGGTATATTATGCATTTTCATTCTTTCACTAGACACCCTTTCATCAAGCACAATAAATGAAATGTATAGTTAAATTCACAAAAAAAATGGTGCAAAGGTACTATTTCCACGTCTGACACGTTCCACGATAGGGGAATACGCAATTGATTTAGAAGTCAATGGTTAATAATTGTTCTAATGCGGTAACCATAAATCTATTTAAGAATAATATTTTGCAATTGGAAGATTTTGTATTTATAAAATTTCTTCAGCGTCCATTTTCAATGCTTCTGGGTGTACTTTCATTCTTTTTTTTTTCGAAAAAACAAACCACGCATCACAAGTACAACGGGGTTGTATGTTATACAGGAGCGCGCTTCACAACCTCTTCAAATCCAGGGACTCCTGAAACCAATAAACGTTGAGCAGCTTCTATGATCCAAGCCTGTCACAAGTCTGGGGGATGATATCCCTCGGCGAGAAGTCTTCCGGGAAAAGGATTGTTGAAAATAAGGGCAGAGACTGCTGTCTAGGTACCATAATCGGAATAACGACAGCACTCGAAGCTACGTGCTACTTCAGTATTGATTCGAAGTCTGCAACCGTTCAGTACGGGAGCCAGGTGGACTATATATTTCTGTGAACCGATGAAAAAAAATAAAATAAAAGGAGCTCTCAAAATTTGGACCCACAAGAAAAAGGGTACAATAAAGTTGTGTGATGGGGGGGGGGGGGATTAATCAAGCAGAAATGGCAAAACGGAACTGGAAGATTTCCTTGGAGGAAAAAGAGGAGAAAATAATGCGCATGTAATTTATATAGAGGGTTTTGAGGAAGGAAAAGTACAAGCCTAGAACAAATGGCGAAGAGTAACTTTCCCTTAAAGGACCCACCGCCAGGCACGTACCTAGAAATTGGTTACGGGAAGGGAGGGGGGCTCTTAGCATTAAATGTGCATAATTTTGCATGAAATTCTTTTTTGGGGGGGAGGGCCCACTTATAAATATGTCCCTGTATGCCGCTTTTGGCAAAACTCTACTGATGATAATGTACAGTTGTACACAGATAGAATTTGAAATTCTAAGGTTCCGAAGAAGAAAAAAAAAACCTACCAAGCTCAACAGTTTAATGAGGTCAAATCACAGAACAAGCGTACAGTCTCACCACGTAAACCTTTCGTTTAACGACAATCCACTCTTGCTATTACGGGTGGTAAAGCCCACCCACGCATCTCCTCTTCCTTTAAAACCCTTAAAAACTAAATGGCATTGACATACAAAGAAATTAATCCCATCAGAGTGCAAATTAAAAGCGTTTTCATGTGTACAGTTAAAAGGATCGATGTCACGTCATGCCACAAAATTCTCTTGATTCGTTTCTCTGACTCGGTACGTTCGTATCCACTTCGGATGCCCTCAAACGAAATGCAACGAAAGCGAGAGTGTTTTTTTTTAATTCCTGCTCTCCTCCCTCCCCACCACTCCTCTACCCGCTCATTGCTTCGAAAGAGTCCTTGACCACATTCATTCAGCCTCTTCCAAACCATCCGTCCATCAGAAACGCTCATCCGGGCAGAAAAAAAATCGTTGCTCACACACAGAGAGAGCGAGTTAAAAATTATTTTCCGACAATAAGCCCTATATATAATACACTATAAACTATTCCTTTTTAGCTAGCTACCTTCAGCAATAAACTGTGTGGGCTTCCGTTTTGTCGGTTCATCTCGGCTCATGGAAAGCTGCTAGAAACTGACTGGAGTTGTAGTCTCAGACCACGAGATTTAATTGCTTGCAATTCAAACTCCACAACCCTGCACAGTATTTTCCAGTAAATGGGAGTTAATTAATAAATAACGCTCGTTTATGTCTGATGAAGTGAAAACTCTAACGTCCTGACAGAAAACATGAATTATGAATGTGCACTATAATGACAAACAAAATGTTAGTTCTGGTAATTTTTGATGGTAGTTATCTTGCCGAAACTAAAATTCGAGGGATAGTGCTTGCTGTTCAGAAGCTCTGCTGATCAACGTAGTAATTATGTTTAAAACAAACTGCTTTTACATGCATTTACATTTTTACAGATGTAAAAATTCTTCAAAACGTTTTGCTTGGCGGTGTTATCAATAATATTAATTGAAGTTAAGGTGTTGTTATCATTTTATGGCATTAGTATTAGCTCTTAGGGGGGGAGCTCCATAGTCTAGTGGTTAGAGCGTTGGACTCATGTCCGCGTGGTCCCATGTTCAATTCCCGGCTGGAGTCCCACTTTTCGGCATCCACCCAGCGTCGTGAGGAAAACTGGGGAGTCATGTGAATAAAGACGTGACGTGACGGCCAGTCGGTCTAGAAAGCGCCTAATACGCCTGTTCGTGGCTAGGTGACGCGCAGCGCTGACCACACTGCCGTCACCGACGTGCAGATGACGTTGGGGCAGGCTCAGGACCTATCGGTCTGTAAGGCCGGTGGTTAATATTATTATTATTATAGCATTAGTTCTTAGCATTAGTACACTGAAAAAAAAAATGGAAAAGGCCCTTGGTATATCAGCTAATGTGCGTGAAAGATATTAGTGTTTACAGTAGGAATCTTGGAAAAGCAACTGGACGGCCTCAGTTTTCAGTTCCAATGTGATCTGCGCACAGAGAAAATGGTTTCTTATCGTAACCTTACATGCAATGCTAATCTAGTGTTTGCTGCCTCCATTTCCATCGCTTATCTTCGCAGAAATGGGAAATATTCTCAATGAATGGGCATTTCTATCCCTAGCAGAAAAAAAAAAAAAAGGAAAAGCGATTAAGACGTGGATTAAGTCGTAGGTTTCGGGGTTCGGGCCACGTGTTTCTTTCTGACACTCTATTGTTTTGATCTGGTATTTCCTTGTGATTAAGCAGCACAGTTCAGTAAGACGCTGTACTTCTAAGAGTCAGTTCTACAATCGACCGCTTAACTTCTACTCAGCGCTAAGTTGAGGCCAACTCTCATTTTGCGTACTCTCATTGGTCAAAATCAGACTTGGCCTCAACTTAGCGCTGACTAGAAGTTCAGCGGTCGATTGTAGAACTGACCCTAACTAGACGACCTGTGTTCAAATCTTCCTTTAGGCTTCTATATTTTTTTAGACTCCCTGAAAAACCGAACGATACTGCACATTTCCAGGCGGATAGGTTGACTAACTTTTTCCAGCAATGTTCCGGAAAATTTTTCGCAGTGTAAGATTCTGTACATGAAGCAAAAAAAAAAAAAAAAAAAAAACTTATATCGGATCTTTAAGTGGTGTTCCTTGTACTGTGTGATGATCTTGTTAAATTCCACATTGGATATTAAGTAGTTTCTATCTACGTACTTCCGGTAGTCCAACAGTGGTATAAATTAGATGCCGCTCCGTGAATTACGTTACACTAGTCGATTTAGCAGTTTCATATTACAAGGTGATGATGTTCTGCATAAGCGAAGGGTTGAGAAACAAAGGAGCAAAAAAAAGAGGTAAATCGGACACCTCCAAAGACACCTACACATATTCTTCACACAAAAAGAAAAAGAAATATATGCATTAACATGTCGAATAAATTGCATTCACTAGACATAACGACATCCATACGTCACTTACTATTTTTTTCATAACCGAAAGAAACAGATAAGTTTCAGAAGAAGAAGAAGACATCATCCTCGTTTCCATCTGCCTGCGTTATGAAACCTTACTTCTCGCTCTTTTTTTGCATAAAAATCTCGGCCGTACGCATAAGAAAATATGCTTCAGTTGACGAAGAGCTCAGGTTTCTTCATTGTTATGGGCAGTCACTGGGATCTTAAGCAGACAGCTATTAGTAACGCATGGATGTGTTGTGTACTGTATACGGAGATAATCCTCCCACGGCCCCTTGAAGACGGTGAGCGACTGTTTTCATCTCATGGATGTGTGTATATACACTTTATATAATGTATATATCTTAGTGCAGTCATAAGTCTCTCTCTTTTCTTTTTTACTTTAAAAAAAAGTTTTCTTTCACAAATCAGTTACAATTACTTTTTCTTCATGTGCTAAAAAGCAAGTGGCACAATGCAACCATCGAAGTGATATATTCTTCTTTTTATTCTGAATCGCAGGTCTTGACGTCACCTTTGTTATGTGTGACTCGCTCGTCTCCTGTCGACTTCATTAGATGTGCGTTTATAATATACGTAGCTTTTCATTCCCTCTACCAAGTAGCGTAATTAGTAAACCGTTGGGTTCGCATTCGGGAGGCCTTGGGTTCGATACCAGTGGCCAACCATAATGACGGAAGTTTTTTTTTACGGTTTTCCCTCAATCACGCCAGGCAAATACTGGGATGGTACTTTAAACTTAGACTCTTTCCCGTGTCCTTTCCCCTTACTCTATCCCTACCTGAGTTATAGATGCTCAACAGGTCACAAATAATTGAAATTGATTCACTCTCTCTGTGTCCATGAGTTTGCGTTTTCCGAAAGGGAAACAATATAACAACATATAATGTAATTTATAGTCTGTTTCGCCTTTTTTTTTTTTTTTTTTTTTTTTGCATTAAACTATTGCAGTGATTGCCAACCTTGGGTACGTAAAAGAAATTTAAGAGGATCCGGGATAGATGTCCATGCAGCTGAGATAGCCACAGCATGTATATCTTGCAGTGGTAGCCAAATGTGAATACAACTTTATATCCGGCAAGCCTATAGATCTTAGTAATAGTTAGCTGAACACCTGCCTTTCATGAGAGAAATAAAGGCTTTGGCCATCTATCCCGAAATTACTCTATGTGTACTGAGATTTACAGAAAAAGGCCGTTAAAAAAAAATCCAAAATATTTCACAATGTAGCAATATCGCACCGATATACATAACAATTTGGACAAGTTACTTTTTTTTCTGTCTTGACATTTTTTTTTCTGCCGCCACTTTCTACTACAACCTTTTTTCGACTTGAAATTCTTTGCTATCGGAATTTTTCTTTTTCGAATATGACTACATAAACAATGTACCGGTATAAGGCAACATAAAAAATCAACTGAGTTGCGAAATTAATTGAGCTTCATGAAGACTGATCAAGCGATGTCTTTCGTTAAACTCGACAAAAGCCCTTCATTCCCCGTTACCTTATTTTACTGAATGGTGTAACGTCCCTCTCTAAACAATATGTTTCGAACATGCCACTATAACAGGGTAGGTATACTTCAGCTTACGCTACATGTTACAGAACTGTTCTGTTGTTCGTACTATTAACGTCCATCCAACAGGATTTACTGTTAATTTTTATGCCACACTTCTAACAGAAATGCGATTAACAATATTAATGCTGTTCTATTTTATGGCCGTAGCAAAACAAATCTGTACTGAGTTCTTTCTTTTTGGAGTTATTTCGATGTTCCTATACTTTTCCTCAAACTGATCTTGTCATCCAAATTCCAAAGGGTTCTGCAACCAGTCCAACGAAACATCGTTGCGCGCTAGTATTTATTTAAAGATAAAGGAGTTCTTACTAAAACAAAATATGCTTTTAAAATATATAGAAAATAAATAGAAATATGTGACAGTAACAATGGAATATTGAATTGTCACCCGACTTACGCCGCTGTGCAAAATTGCATCATTGAATGACGTCGGGAAATGAGTTAAATTAACTTTGCAAGATTTTAAGGACACGATGAACCATTGTGAATTAAAGGAAAGAATGTAAAAAAAAAAAGGAACTCTAATATTTTTTTTTAAGCCGCAGCAACAAAAAAAAACAATGATGGTCTTCATCGATAGTCCTTTTGAGGTGCCGATCGGTATCCTAAAAGTAAATTAAAAAAAAAAAGACTTTTTTCATCTGAAGCACTTTGATTGACACAATCCTTATATATAACAATATTACACTATGGTATAATCTGATTGATAATAATAAAATATTTAAAGGAGAAATATTAGATACAAAAAAAAAAAACACGATTTTTCAAGATGGACTAAAAAGTGAAAAAAAATAAACATTTAATTTTATGAATCGGTAAATAAAATTAATTGAATTTATTATTTTTTACTTTTAGTCCATCTTAAAAAAGCATGTTTTTCTGCGAGATAGGCAACCCAAACTTCACATAATAGATGCGGCGTTGCATGCATTTAAGGATAATTTCCAATTATTTAATTAATTACAGTTAACTGGATTATTCTGTCGTATATCTAATGATTGAATATTGTATTGTCATCGGAAGCAAACAAAGTTTGCAAAATTTCAAAGAAATCCGATGATGGGAAGTGAATTAAAAATCAATTACATGATTTATACCAGAGATGATTACAGAGCAAGTTAATATAAAGCGTGTAAAAGTGCAAAATCATTTTAAAGGATTAATATTACAATGCTTCAAAACTAGAAAGTTGTGCGAAAAAAAATATATAATAATAATAAATAAAAATAAAAAATGTACATGTAAGTCAAGGTAACAACCTGCATTTATGACGGAAATGATTACGTCACACACAGAGAGCTGACTCGTTCTTGTCATTTACAGACCGCGTGATGAAGATTGCACGGGAAAGGGAAGCTGGCACGAAAGGGTGACATGCAAACAAGAGAGGCTTTTTTCTTTCAAGTTCAAATGTCAATTACATACCGACACTCCCAGCACGACACTTCAGACAGATTAGTTTTAAAAGTAAGTACTATACTGTAAATACAGGGTGGCCCGAAACAAATCTACCAAGTTTAATGCTGTATTATTTCTCACCAAAAAGGGAAATAAATTTTAACCAAAATGCATTGAAATCTAATCAGGGATTCTGCCAGAGCCATTGCTCCAATGCGGACGTGCCACGTGTCGAAATTGTGAAGCACCCTCCCAATTCTGGCTTTACCCCCTAAATTGAAAATCGTGGCAAAATCCTTGGATCAACTCTTGTGCCATGAATATTACATATTCAACACGTTTGCCCCCTCAACTCTCGATAATGTTTCGCAATTTTATCCCAAAATTTAACCCAACTCTCTGGAGAACCTGTTAGAATGGCCAAGATTTCATGCTCAGCAGATAACTTCAGTTTCATCAAATAAGCCTTTTGAGATATCACCATAAAATTAGTCGAAAGATTTGACATATTGTGACGTTATAAAAGGACGCTCTATCGATTGTTGTAGAAGAATGAAGCAAATTCGATGGTTTATGTGTATGTGGAGGGGGGGGGGGGGTACACGGGATACAAAATTACAAACATGCCCATTTAATCAATTCCGAGTTGCTGGTTTTTCTATCGAAGTAGATGTTCATGGATCTACTCCGCTTTTTGCACCAGGTCTTCCTTCACCTTCGTATTCATGGCTTTTAGGCATCTTTGAGAGAGGCGGTACATTAGCAGGGAGAGACGATGTGGGCTGGAAGTCTGAAGGCACCAGACTGGTTTCATTTGAGGAGAAATTCTGGAAGATCATCCGTCAGAATAACCGACGCTGAGCCGAACCCAGTACCTTCCAAATGGAAGCCAGCGTTGTACCAACTTAAGCAACTTCAATCATCATCATCCGGATATCCGAGAAACGGATTCGGATCCGAAACTCGAATCTTTGGGGTTTCGGAGACCCGGTCCAATGGATTCGTGCGATTCCAGTCGTAGATTCAAAGACCTTGTATTCGGACTTTGTTATTGTGATACATCTGAAACTGCTATGCCTTCCTCATCCCGGCCTGAGCCGAAAATGACAATTGGCCATAAATAAAGTCAATTTAATTCAATGTATCTGAACTCGAAAACTATATTTTATAGAGACCGTTGTATATTTGATTGTTAGTGTTTTCTTGTCCAAAGTTAGTTGATACGAACATTTTTTTAACGTCCTTTATTTTTTTCTAAAATACATGCATTATTTATCAAAGGAAAATCTGGGAAAGGGATTTCTTTACATCCCTGCACGCATAAAAGCGGAAGGCGAGGATATTCTTTTGTTCTTTCATTTCAACAACGCAATGTTTCTTGTGTAGTGACCGAACAACCACGTCACAGAGCAAAGAGTAGGCACAGTTGGTTGCTGATGGGGAGAGTGGCGTTAGAAGAGACAAGAAGGTGCTGTCGATTATTTGTTTTCCTTCTGTCACTCCAATATATGTATTAGTGGCCGAATATTAAATGACTGGTTTCGAAAGCACTGGTCTTGTAATCCATGTACAACTCAGGAATTTCTTCTCTCTCTCTATGATTCTGCTCTCAACACTCCAAAATGAAGAGTAAAAAAAGCGAAATAACATTTATCGTTTCGTAGCCTAAGAAATCGCCCAAAGTACGGTTTAGGAAAGACTACGATGGTGTATCTATGTCCCGAATCCGTTTGGCTATCCCTAATTTGCATCCCTTAGTTTACAACAGCTGTGCAGCCAATGGCCTTACCAAGTTTCTTTTTCTCTTCTATATTGTCTGCAGTATTGTTTGGGTCTCTTTTCAGCACTTCAATGGACTATAATCAAAGTTTGTGTAGCATAATGACTTAACAACATATTACAACTTGAGGACGTCCTAACTTTCCTGATAGCAAATAACTTACCCCAAATACCTCAATTCGTTTTATTGGATACAGGCAATCATAAGTTCTGCAATTCAAAGTTTAGTGTGACATTTTACACTAGCTCTGAAAAACTAGAGCTTTCTAACCATTTTTAGCTTCGAGTTCCCAGATTCTCTTAAAAGTGGGTTGAACCACTCCTGTATTCCACTCTTGTATCCATCTCGTCGAACAGTGAAATTCTGTTTAGTAAGAATTTATTTGAAATTGTATGTTTATGAGTGTTTCACCAACATAAAAATATGATGTCATCTACTAAAAAATTAAAAAATCGAGATACTCCATGTTCAACAAATGTGCGAATTGAGTCTAACCTTGTTGAAATACCTTATCACTGATTACTGTAACAGTTCTACAGGAGAAATATCGCAAGATGTGTCGCTTTATCAAGTCATAGCTACCTAACCCAATCCTCCTTTATCAACGGAAATGTAGAAGTTACGTACACACATGAAAGTGCAACACGTATATAGTCGGAAAGATGCAAACTTTGACAATGCTGAGCTGCTATACGAAACAACCACAAGAAATGGAACGTTTATCGAATACAGGTTCGGTGGAGCCTCATTGTGCTAGATGTAGGACTTAGAAAAATGTGGTCATTTTCTATGAATTAGGGTGTCTACAGGAGCAAAATTCTGCTATATTTCTCAACTCTATTCCTTTATTTTACAATTCTGGTCCATATACGATTGAGGAACGACAATGGTGGAAAATACAATTTCCGGGAAAAAGAGTAGGGAAAGTAAGGGACTAAGGTTTGTAGTTTCTATCAAGGTATGATAACGGCATTTGTCTGATAGAGCAATTGGTTCGCTGTACGATAGGGACGATGTAAATAATGTCGTAATTAGCTTAATAAAACTGCAATTAATTACTATTTTATTAAGCTAATTACTCCTCACAAAATAGTGATATCTAATTGTTCTCTCAGTCCAAACACAAGAAATAGTAACAGAATCCTTTCTTACTTTTCACCTTTTCGATAAAACGAATTTTTTTTATTAGAAAATCGAGGAAAAAAGGGGTAAATAGTCCTCAAATGTATTGAAGGCTGAAATTACAAACATGCTGCTTTTTTACTGACAGCTAAACGCGGGAAAATAAAGCATGTTCTATTTTCCACGTAAACAGCTTCAATGAAAAATCAAGTTGATCAACTGGACACAAATAGATGATAGCCATGGATTCTGATCTTGTTGAGCTTAGCCAATGATAATAAAGCTTTCTAAAAATAGAGCAAGACTAATGTTGAATTTTTCACTATTCATTTACATGCAGAAATGGACTTTACAAACATTTTTTTATGAATTTTTCACAATGCTATCATTCAAATTATCAAAGGAATATGATTTTCCAATTTTGCAAGCTCTTGCTGAATTGTAAGTTATATCTACTAAATCAGCTACGACGTAAACTCGTTAGCTCATTGCGTACAATTTTCCTTTGTTGTAATTTTGCATTGCTCTTCAAGCTAATATTTCTGTTCTTGAGGTAGGAATAGCTTCTGGTGTAGAGAGTAGAAATGGCGGTATTCGGTCATATTGTTTACAGCATTAAACACACAGCAGTAAAATACAAAGTAATACTTCTATTTTATTCTTAATAACAATAGTAAGGACTAATAATAATAAATCTGGAAAGAGTATTTGTGTAAAATCCCTACTTCCTTCCCTCACTCAGGTCACATCCCGTACTAGATCTTCATACGCACTTTTCAATATACCTTGAACCGGTTTGATCTTCACTCAAATGTGAACAGCATCCCCATCCGGTTTTCACAATTATTCTTGGATATGCATGCCTGAATGCCATGCTCCTATGTAGTTCTTTCCAAATATTAGTTACTTTCATAGTTACTTCACATCCGCATCAGTCCTTAGAACACGGTAACTTTTATGTATCATCCCTTGCTGTCACTCATTAGCACCTACAATGCTCCACCCCGTTCATATATGCAGTCCTCACACTTACATCTACTCGTCCTTCTACCCCTTTAATTCGTTTTATTAACCTCACTCAAATCAGCTCTAGCACCCTCACGCTTATGTCCACCATATTTTGGTTTTGGTAACTTCATTCACATGTGCAGTTGATCCTAACGCTTACATCTGTTCTCGTTCTTTACTGTAACACCTATCCTTGCAAGTATACACTAACAGGATAATAGCTGCGAATTCTTATGCACTATCAGGATAATAGTCGCGAATTATTCACGTCCGATTATTTAGCCAAAATGGGCTGTAATCGACAGCTTTACTCACGACATTCCCATTTGTCCTAGGTCCTCACGCTTACGTGGTTCCTTATTCCCATTCCCACAGTTTGGCTTTGTCAAACTCACTAACAACTCTTGTACTGAATCCTTATATTTATACTAGATACTCGTGTTTTTTTTCCTAACATCTATACTTGTAAGTATGCAGGATAATAATCACGAATTCTTATGCACTATCAGAATAATAGTCGCGAATTCTTATGCACTATCAGGATAATAGTCGCGAATTCTTATGCACTATCAGGATAATAGTCGCGAATGCTTATGCACTATCAGGATAATGGTAGGCCCTACCGAATTATTCGGGTCCAATCATTTAGCCAAATGAGCTGTAATCGACAGCTCTACTCACGACATTCTACCTGCACCCTCAAACACGTAATAACAGTGAGGTGTTACACCTTGTGAGGAAATAAGACACCAATAAGAGATAGCGTTTCACTCACTTAGTACCACAAAGATGAAGAGAAAAACAAATAATAATCAGCCACATTTTTTTTATTGTTATTGGACAACTTATAACTCAGCTTTGTGTAACAAAAAACGGTTGCTTATCACTGTTACACCTCGTCCCTCACACCATGACAAACCAGATAAAACTGGTTCAGATTAACAATGCAAATTATGACACGGGGAAACCAAGAGACCAGGAGGATGAAAAGAAATGAACACACACAAAAGATATATCGTCAACTTATGAATAAAGCATGAAGCTTTTTTTTAATAGAGCAAACTTTTTGTTCTATTTTTTTTTAAAAAAAGAAGAGCACGTTTAAATTTTCATAAAGCTACCACAAAGTGTTGTTTCACAAGACAACAGTGTCGCCGAACAACATCTCAAGCATAATAAATTTATTAAAACTTCGTAAAATTTAATGTTCAATCTAAACAAAGCAGAAAATGTCGAAAGAACACATTGCATAGTCACATTCATATATTTTTTAAACAACGGTGTTTCGTAAGATTAATTTAACGTGAACTGGGGGAAAATTTCAAAGGACTTCGATTGCCTCGTACCTCTCTAAAGAAGTGCCTTCATTCAATTTCATATTTGTTTGCTGTCCCAGGTGCTTATTCACAAATACAAATCGACAAGTGTTCACAGTGTAGGCAAGTAGATTCGAGAAAGAAAAGTTCTAGAACAGTGATTTCCAACCTTAAATAAAATGGCGACCTGTGATTTTGTCACGACATCGAAACTAGAAGGGACCAGGATATCGGAGAGGACCAGATAACTTTTTTATAGGACGGGGAAGTTGTCCGCTTTTCGTGCAAATTATTCGCGAATCAACGAGGGTGTACGGGGAAACCTTGCTGGTGTCGGGGGAAAGGGGCGGTCTTTCAAATATTCCTGATCGGGACTCGAAATCAGGTTATGGAGATTTGAGCTAGAATTGCAACATGATACAAAAAAAAAAAAAAAGAGATCAAACGAAACATGAAAAAATGAGGGTTCTAGGGAGGTTCTACTGTGAAAACTAAATATTAATAACTATTACCTGCGCAGTTTAACCGTTGGTTCTTCACACCAGTGCGCAGGTTAGCTGTATCAGCTGCACGCAACGTTGCCATTCTTCTATTACCCTTATGTTCACACATAGCGCCACTAAAAACAACCAAAATGAGCACTCAAGCACACAAGACCATATAACTTTCATTATAATATTTACTTCCGTGCACACACACAGGAAAACATTATCACCGACCGCGGTGGGCATGTGGTCTAATGGTTACTTTAGAAAATGGCTCCAATATATCAATACAACCCACATAGCAAAATGACGTCCCAGGGATATCTGACGGATCTCCTGGCAGGATATCGGGACGTCCGTAGGACATCCTGTTTAAGTCCCGTTTACATCCATGGGACGTATAGTTATAATTAATCCTTCGTATAACTATACGAAGGCATATCCTTCGTATAGTTATAATTAATTAAATAATAGTAAGGTCGATTTAATTTATAGAAATTCCAGGTAGGTAATCCCGCACGGCTTTCCAGGGGACATCCAGGGGACCTCCACACGGGATGAACTGTTTGTATTGCCCACAGAGTTATCCCACGGACGTCCTTAGGACATCGCTATGGGAGCTTGAGAAATCTGACGTTAATGGGATCTAAATGGGACGTCCCAGGGATGTACTCTGCTATGTGGGAAATTTTACTAAAGATCTACAAAAGTTCTTTCATCTAAAATTTTTAGTATGATAACAGTGGAAACTCTCTCTCTGCCCACGGTCTATGAAGGGATTGGCGGGGAACATCCAACTCTATCCATTAGTTAAAATGTCATACACGTACGAATAACCTACAAAGGAAATAGATGGACCTATTGAATAGAATTATAGTTTCTATATACCCTTTTTTTAACGTGTTTTTTTTTAATGTTTCAAATATTTCATAATACCCCAAACAATGCTGCAAATAATACAAAAATGTTGCCTACATGTTTTTCGTAATTAGTGACAATGTTAATCCAATTCAACTCGCAATTCGAATTTTATGAACTTCTATTTTTCGCATTATAGATCCCGTGTAACTTCATTATTGAAGTTTTAATTGTTACGAAAAACATACTCTACAATACAGTGTTCGATTTGTGCAATTTCCAAAGAGGGGGGAAGAATTACTGAGACATGTATAGAATACATATTTTGCCAGGCTAGAGGTACATGTCGGTACACGGAGTCAGGGATGATTTTTTTTTTTCAGATAGGGGGAAATTCTAATCATCCCGCACTACAAATCAAACACTGCTACAATACAACACAATGCATAATTTGATTATCTATCATAAAAAAACTTGAAACAGCAAATTCTATTCTCGACACACCCTTCCTGTCTTTGTAGGAAAAAAAAAGCGCAACAATGAAATCCACCCGTTCTTTGAAAGTTACTGTTGCGGGAAATTCCTAAATGAAATGTTACTAAAAACATTTTCAGGAATTACCCATACTTTGAGACAATTAATAACAATAACATTTTGCTGTAGTTTCTCAGTAGTAGTTGTTTCTGTTTAGCTACATTGATTTTAGATTTGAATTTATTTATGGCCTTTAGACATCTATGGCTCATGTCAGGATAGAGGATAAGAGCAAAGGATGCGTAAAGAAATCGGCTAGAGCCTAATTTCAAGGTACCATCACAGCATTTGCTTGGTGTGACTGTGGAAAAGTCTTGGAAAAACCTGTCGGTATGGACGGACGCTGGTATCAAACCTAGTACCTCCAGATTGCATTACCAACGCTCTACCAACCGACCTACTGAGCCTTGGTACACAGAACAAGTGAATTGTCATCTGTGTAGAATATAATTACAACATTGCAATAGTGTACTTATTTTTCGGACAACCTTTTTAACAAGAAGTTTTATGTACCTGAGTGTACATTTCAGGTTAGAAAATGTATGACACTGTATGAATTGCATGTTGTCCTTGTTCTCAGCGACGCTACGGATGATTGCAAGGGTGGTTACATTATTTGGACCCCAACTGTACTTGTCGAAATTTGTACATCATTCATCAAGCCCATATTACAACCGAAACTGCACTCAGTATTAACCAAGTACCAGTACAATGTTGACTACTGTCGCAATTTCATATAATGACTCCTTACGTATAACCTAACACAGATAATGAATGTCATGCAAATATCTTTTCGTGTTAAATACATTCTGGAGTTTCTTTCGGGAATTGTCTATTGTGTTTGTTGAAAGTTAGTAGTCTTCCACGCTCTTTCATAAGGGTTTCGAAGAGACAACAAAAATCAATAAAGTTAGCGTTCGCCGCTCAATTTCTTGTCTCCAGCGGTCTGTTTTCCCAGAATGCCCCTCCCCTCTACTCCACGCATGTCGCAACATCGGTCGGAGTCCCTCGCCCACTACCAACACACACAAAAAAAATCTCCCTTCCCAGAGCCTCTGCTTCTAGTCACTGACTGAATCATCCGTTTTCAGAGACAAAGAAAACAATATCAAGCAATGAATCCGGTTTTACTCGTCTTTCACAATCTTTGTGTAACAATGACACTTCCAACAAATTTCTCGGTACATGGAGTGGATATGGTCCTTAACTGATAATCACAAAGTCCTGGATGTGATTGATAATGCGGATGGGTGCTCAATTAAAACAATTTCATATAAACACGTCAATCTCTGGTACACAATAGAAATTAGTAATCAATTTCTTACACAAAGTAACTAAAAGCATTGCAAAAAAAAATGTTCTTTGTAAGTGGTCCTCAACCTATTGTCCGTGGACCTCTGTGCATCGTAAACAAAATTAAACATACATTTTATCTTCACTTCTTTCTTCGCACCACACAAAAGCATTTACTTATGCTACTAATAGTTAGAATATCTTTATTAATTGATTGAATTCTTATTAACGAGCTGGTGCCCTTGTGACGACGGGTTTTGGTTAATTTGGATTCGGAATCACTCCGTTCAACAAAGTCCCACAGGACTTGCACTAACCAATAGAACAAGGAAGGACCAAGAATATATATACTTTCCCTAATAGTTTTATAACACTTATTTATTGTCACCATAGTATTCACGTGATGTGACACAGCAGGGAAACATCAATTAATTAAAACCGGTTTAAGGGATCCAGAGATTTGGAAAACGCTGGGAACTACAGATCTAAATGGTGATGATGAGAATGAGTGTTCTGATTGGAGGAAAGTTTAAGTCTCAAAAGTCCCTGAATACGACGAAACTATGGTTGTTTGCTATCCCCTTCCTTTGGATGGATATTTTGTTAGAAGTCTTAAAGACGTAACCTAGTTTGGGACGGGCGTAAGCCATAGTGCTGTTACCGCCCATAAAATTCATTTTATCTTTATCTTAACGTAACCTAGTCTCTGCATTCAATGTGATCTTATCGGGGGGTAAACCCTAAACCACTAGATTACAAGGCGATGTACGTCATCTTCACTGGTATTCTCGGTGGATCACCTGTTACGAGAATACCACATCGGGTACTTACCTAACGTGAAACACAATAACACTTTACACGCATAGACACTGTTCCAATACAGTTTTCGACAAGCGGCCTAAGCCTGAGATACCTGAAGGCTATTCTTCGAAAGGTGGTGTATAAATTATACAACCGTCAAATTTCCCAAGTACGTAAACGTCCAAATTCCGACCACAATCGGAGTACTTCGATATTGCGTACTCCACTTTGCTATCACCTGTCAACTTCTGCTGGACAGGGCTTTTGATTTCTTTCTAAATCTATTTTTTTAGCATGTGAGCTTGCGAATCAAAGAATTCTATAATTCAAATCTCAATAGTAATCTATTAATACTTGTGTTTCCTTAATGTATAAAAGGAAGTGCAGGCAGGAATAGTACAACTTCTAATTAAGATGTAAGCTGGAAGGTCTCTGATCCCAATCAGAAGAAATGTGTCGTCATGGTTTCCAAAAATAAAACCGGTGAAAAGAGAAAATAAATTCGATGCAGCATATTCTAGGATAATGATTTTTTTTAAACTATATTTCTGTAAATTCAGAACAGGAACAGCTATGACCTTGAAGTTGTTAAAATCTTCTCATCACCCCCACTCACTCAATAACATGGTATATATAGGTTGTGAAGGGTTTGAATTGTTAGTTTCCCACATCGCACTGATCACGCACACACACACACAAAGAATGATATTTCATACTCATTACCAGGGATGTACGCAGAGGGGAGGGATCCTGGGTATCTGGACTCCTCTGAAATTCAGATTCTTTTTTTATGTAATTGGTATCGTTTCGTTTTTGGCAAAATTATATGTATTTTACGCAAAATTTCCCATCCAGACAGACCTCGGACCCCCTCAAAGGCGTTGCACCCCCTCGTAAACCAAGTTCTGAATACATGCCTACTCATACCGCATCCCCCGAAAAGAAATACTAGATACGCGCGCTTCAAAATAATGGGACCCGGAATCAGATTCCAAGATTTTCTTGATCACAAAGCTAACATGCATCCGTCAATCAGAAAACAAAAACAAAACAAAAAAAACGAACTGTAGTTTAAACGCTGGAGGGTAAGGAAGGGATTACTGTTTAATGTCCCTGATTCAAGTGAACTCCCAAAAGGAAGTTTAAAAGGAGAATAAAACAAAGATGTAAAGCGATCTTAATTAAAAGCACCCAACATTTCTCGAAGAAAAAGAAACTACAGTAAAAGAAGAAGAAGAAACTACACACACAAAACACATTTGGCTCACGTATCCAGATATTTTAACGGCTTCACGAATGCACTTGACATGCTCGAATAGAAGCTACTGAACTTCTTCGTATATTCAAGTTTTTTCTTTCTTTTTTTTAACAAGTAATCAACAGTACTCAAGTTTGAAGAACATAAAACGACTAATCACGATGAACATAGAGTTAATTGTTCACCATTTTGTCTTTTTAAAAGAATCTTCGTTTTTCAAAGCAGCACAATATAACAATATAACTACCACTTTAAAACATACTTCTAATAATAAGAAAGCCATTATGGACGTGTACACACACACTACGTATAAAGGACAATGTATCCTATGTGTAGTTTTACTGACAGAAGACAAGACAAAAAAAAAGTCCGAGCGCGCACCACATATATTCACTCACGTACATACGTGAGGAACATGTATACCGTTAAATGTACTCTGAAAAGAACGACAAAGGCTTGGATAAGAAACATAAGGAAGCGAAAGAGTCAAAACACATGTGTTTTCAAAAATGGGAAATCTAAAAAAAAAAGAAAAAGAAAATCTTGTGGTATGTGACAGAACATTTCGAAAAGAAAAGAACTGAGTTCGTCAAATTTTTTAATTCTCCAGAAGTGTTTATCCATCTAAGATGACAGAACGACCAAAGCCATTTCTTCTGCTCACGTATGTCCACTCAATTCCTCGATAGAAGTTGTACAGCCTCAGAAATATGCGGAATTACATACAGTTCTTTCTTTCTTTCTTTTAAAGGAAAAGAAACCATGTTTCAGTGTACCTAGTAGCTGTAGATTAGAATAGTTAAAATTTGTCAAGATTTAGTTACTTTTGTCAAGATTGTCGATAATTTTTATGAAGATTTAACTTTTGACTAGGAATTTATCAAAAATTTATACACCATTTGAATGTTTGTTTTAGGATTTTTTTCAGTACTAATCACTTGACTATTACATGAAAATATTTTAGGGAAATGTCTCAAGCAATTTTGCACGCATTACGGCATTAAGCCGTTCCAGAATATTACTATACGTTTTTAACTGAGCAATACTCAGAATTATGTGCAAGATGTTCCAAGGATAATAATCTGATACTTTAGGAGAATACCAGCATATTGGAAATTTCTGTGTGAGCGATTGTACACTGTTCGCAAAGCTCCTTCATAATGTCCATAATGTTTCAAAGAAATATCTTTTGCAGTTAACGGCACTGATCCTGGAACGGTACAGAGACATTTTCAACATGCTGGTACTCTCCTAAAGTATCACATTATTATCAGAGCATCGTGTACACAATTCTGAGTATTGCCCTGTTAAAAGTACTGGAATAAGCACATTGTTCCGTCCGTCTGATGCTGGGAGTATATGAAATTAAATGTGAATGTGGCGCTTGTTATATTGGGCAGAGTGGTCGTACAGCTCCATGCAGGATGAAAGAACATATTAGAGCTTTGAAGTGTGTTTTTTGAGAAAAGGCAACAGTTGCACAGCACTCGACTGAACAGAAACATAAAATAATGTTTGAAGAAACGCGACAGAATGGTTCTGGAATCGGTGGGCATTGAGTTAAATGATAAGACAATGAAAACAGATAATAGGTTTGTACTTAGTGATAGATGCTTTTAAGAGGCATATCGACATCAGACGGACAGCCATAACAATTTGTCGACAACAACGAAGAATTTTAAAATTTAAAAAGAAAATAATAATAGATTAAACGCATATTGTAAACCGGTAAAATTTAGGTAAGCATGTCTTAACTTTATTGTCATGTGCATTGTAATTTAACACCAAACAAGATCCCCTGACGATGTGAGCACAAAGGCTTTCGAAACGATCGTCAGGTTCAAAATAATAAAACACAAAGATAATCTGAAAACGAGTTTCATTAGTAAAATGCATATAATTCTGCCTAAAATAATATCAATTTTAACTCCTCCTTTAAGTTTAAATCTGAATTTCGGGAGGGGAGGATCCAACCCCCCTAAGTATTTCCTTGGCCCAGACCATGACTTCATAATATGCTGACAGACAATTGATTTAAAAACGTTTCTCTAAAATTGGTATCACTTCATATATCATAAGAGTTCCATACCCAGTATCCTGCCCAAATTTCCAAAATGCTAAAATTGTCTATTTAAGCGCAGGTTCTTAAGCTATAGCCTTAGAACATTTTCATGCAACGCAGAGCAGCAACTAACCACCATCTGTTCACCTTGCCCAGGCAGATCATCAATTCTTATCTTAGCGATCATCAGGACGCGAATCGGAGACGAAATTGAGACCAACCTCTGTCTGGTCTCGATTAGAAGACGTCTGATTTGGTCTCAATATTAACACATAAACGAGACTAGTCTATAGCATATCTAGACCAGGAGCAAGTCCATAAAATGTGCTAACACTCATGATTCTAAAAAAAAAAATATGAAAACCAAAAAAAAAAAAAAAAGGACCGACGTGTACTAGCACTAAATATATTTTTATTTTCATGCACAGCATGTTGTATAAAGTACAATTGATACGTTAGTGAAAATCAAAGTTCAAGCTTATACCAGATACATATAAAGAAATGCATGCAGCATCTATTCAGAGTATTTATATTTAATGTCCCTGAAAATGCCACAGTTGTCTAACTTACAAAACTACATATAATAGTGTGGTATTTGTTGAACACGGAAACCACACTCTTCATAAATAACACGCATGTACACACACACACACATGACACCTGCCAATTCTTGGGAGAAGGGAAACACATGCATCTTTAACAAACATCTGTTATGACAAAGAGATAAAAAAAAAGGAAGAAAAAAAGAGAAACTAGGTTACTACGCATATTGAAGCTAACAAAGCGTTGTCTCCATTTCAAGATACAATGTCACTTACTACACGGAAGGACAGGTATTTCTATCTTATTCACAAACAGCGTCTTAGTTCTCTGGTACAGGGATTGGTATACAGTATAAAATTTTCGTCTCTATAAGGTATACTGTATATGCCGACTAGAATCCGAGTACAAGTAAACATTTTCAAATAAGTAATTATAAAAAAAAAGAAAAAAATCCAAATAACCTTTTATATCATCATCATCATATTCAGCCGTTTTCTATCCACTGCTGGATGAAGGCCTCCCCCTTTTCCTTCCACATATCTCGGTCTGCTGATATTCTCATCCATGCAGCTCCTGAAAAACGCTTGATTTCATCTACCCATCTTACATTTGGACGTCGTTTCTTTTCTCGAGGAATCCACTGTAGTACATTTGTCGTCCACCTTCCATCTGTTCGTCTAGCTATGTGACCGGCCCATCTCCACTTCATCTTCTTCGCAGTCTTGATTACATCCTCTACCTTTGTCTGTGCGCGAATCCATTCATTTCTGTTCCTGTCCCTCCTGGTTATTCCTAGCATGCACCTCTCCATTGCTCTTTGTGTGACTCTCAATCTTTGAGTCGTTTGCGCATTCAATGTCCAAGTTTCGCAGCCGTACATCATTACAGGTAAGACACATTGATTATAAACTTTACTTTACGCTTCAGACACATTGGAAGTTTGCTTTTGAAAATAAAGTGTAGTCTTCCAAAAGAACTCCACGCCATTTTACATCTTCTATTTACTTCATCAGTCAACTTTGCATCCGATGTTTTAAGCTGGCCTAGGTAAACATACTCATCAACTATGCCTATTGTCTCTCCGTTAATCTCCACTTCCTTCTTTGCAGCATGTTGGATATAACCCGAAATATATGTGACACAAAATCGTCATATTTTCTACATGGACATACTTAGGTCCAACGTTTCTTTGTACAAAGTATGACAGTTTTCTATCACATATGTTTCGAGTTATAAATAAAAGATTACCTGGAACTTCTTTTTCTTCGACAATGTCAATTCTGGCCCGTTGGTTCTTGGGCTCCTCATGTAATAGCAAGTTTCTAATACAAAATTTTGGGCTCTTTAAGGTACATACAGGTACTAGTACACTTCCAGTATTTTTTTATTTTTTTTAAAGAAAGGCTTTCTAAGGTATACGTTTCCAGTACAAAAGTTTGGTCGCTTTAACGTAAACTTCGGCAATATTGGAGGTCCAATCCTTACATATGAAACGTGGAGTTACTTATGAAAAACATGTTGTTTGACAATCTATGGATGAGGTTCGAAGATAAGAATTGACGAAATGAGCTCATGCTTCAATTGTGTGTGTGCTAGATAATCAACCTAGAATATACAATAAACAATGGAAGTTTTCTCCAATTTTCAACTGAAAGCATTAATAGAATTTATTCTTATTAGCATAAACACTATATCGTATTTAGAGTGTTATCCGATTTTTGTGAGTACCTGATCATAAATTAGAAACCATAACTGGGAGTTAATTGTATATGAGTTGCATTAAAAACATGTACTGTAGATTAATCTGGTATTTAAAAATCCCTTTCGGTAGGCCTACAGGCTGAGGTAGATTTCGAAGTTTCGCTGGGAGCCGGGGCTTGCCCCCCAACTTCAGTGCTTTTGAGAGGATGCGCCTTCTTTATCTTAACCAAAATCTCCCTGCAGCACTACACCACCAAGGAGTACATCTTCACAATCCCACGGTTGGCTGCGCCCCCAAAGGGAAGATTTGCCCCATTTATTGTAACCTACTCTTGGTCATACACCTTCATTGAAAATTTCGTTTCTCTACCTTCAATGATTTGGAAATTGGGTTTTTGGGGCGGCCATTTTGGATCCAACTTGACGATTTTTTTAAAGTTTTCTTATTTTGTCGTGACCTACTTGTGATAGTACAACTTCAAGTAAAATTTCATTTATCCAGCTCAAACAGTGTGCAAAATGGGATTTTGGGCGGTCATTTTGGATCCAAGATGGTGACTTTTCCCAAATATTATGATATTTCCCTAAGCTACTCGTCATAATGGACCTTTATGCCAAATTTCGTATCTCTAGCTCAAACGGTGTGGAAAATGGATTTTTAGGTCCGCCATTTTGGATCCAAGATGGCGTCTTTGAACTCATTAGGTAACATTTTCATAATCAAAACGTGATGTTGTACCTTTATGCCAAATTTGATTTCAATAGCCCCAGCGGTTTAGGCTGTATATTCTATACAACAATGGGTTTGGCGGCCATTTTGGATCCAAGATGGCGACCGATTTTGCTCATTAACGAACTTAACCGAGATATTAAGCCTAGAAACAACATATAAAAATTTGGTTCAAATATCTTCAAAATTATGGCCGCTAGCGTGTTAATATATATATATACACTTTCATATCGTACCGATCTCAATAGGTATATTTTCTTCGAAATCTACCTAAAAAGGTCCCACAAATACCGAGACACGAGTGCTTTTCAGGAACTACTCGCTCTTCCACAGCAAATCCTGCACAAACAAAGAATTAAGGTAGATATAGCAACTTCAAACTTTCGTGTGAGGGAGGGGAAACAAGATAATCAGATAGGAACACGCGCAAAAGATACTACGTATATCATGCAAGGTCTTTTTAATTTCACCAAGTGATGATTTCTTTCTCCTCACGCACACGATATATGATCTTCAGTGGTAATCCTAGCCAGATAGCATCTTAAAGCTAAGAATTATTACTAAAAACAATGAAAGAAACCTACCATCACTAAATTAAATCGAGTAATTCATTTTCACTCACAAAATCCAACTACATAACATGCACGAATACATTATGACATAGTTACGGTAACAATACAAGTTGAATAAAAAAGAAAAAACGACAATTCTCCTTATCATCATTTCCATCCGCCATTCATAATCTGCGTTCATGTCGAATTCCTTCCGTGGAAATTCATTCATGTCTCTCGGGGTGGCATCAGCTGTCATTCTATACACAGCGGGCTGAGAGAGAAACGGAAGCTAGGCTTCAATCATCAGTCAACAACTGAAATAACCTTAAAAATTTGCTTTCAACGCAAATAACGCCATCTACTTCCTGATTCTTAAGATACAAACAATATATATATATGTTTTCTCATGGCTTAGTACAGTACCGGTCAAAATGTCTCTCTCGTTGAGGGTTTCTGAGCATCACTTCTCTAAGTGTAAATCGAATAGGGTGCAAATTTTACAGCAGATACCTAGCAACAGGTCCATATTGTGAATGATGTGTGGTACTTTGACAAAATACACTACCGTTTTCGAAGATGTTTATTGACTTTTACCAAATTCGCCTTTTGAGAACCTTTGTATATTATGTGTTTTATTGTGTCGTTATTTTTTTATTTTAGTTTTGCCAGCTTGTTTATTACTGTAGAACAGTAATAAACAATTTCCGGCCCGAGGACTGGGTGCAATCCACGTACCGATTTTGATTGGCCGCGAATAAATCCAAAATTAGTTACTATATTGTACGTTGGATCTAAAACAACCTAATTTAAAACACAAGAAGTAATTCGGTTCGCAGGCAAAAAAAAAAAAAGTTGAGAGATTTCCCCTGCTATAGTGTCTAGAAGATGGCAAAGAAACCTGGTTCGAAACCTTTACTAATTTTCCACAACTTCACCTTTTGGCAACTCTTGTCCCTTATGTATCTGTTATTGTGAGTTCTAGCGCTGTTTTTCCAACTTTAAAGTTTTCCTTACTATTTCAGAGGAAGGCGAAAAGACCTCGCGCTCAAGATCTGGAACGAACTTCAGTATAGAGCAACGAAAGAAGGCCGTAAACAAGAACGGATGCCCAAAGAACTCGCCCAACAATTTCAGCATTTTCTACTTTGTGATCAAGTTTCCTAGCACGTTGCAATGAGAAGAGTGTCCGACCGCGTCGCATTGTGTCAACAAAAGGACATACAAACGATCACAACGAATGTGAAGATTTTCTACAGAATACATCAACAACAATCTTTATTAAGATTGTATCTACAACTTCACCGGCCATAAGTGCCTGTGTACAGCAATGGGCGTCCTTAGAATCTTTATATAAGGTAATATTTGAAAAGTTGTATCCCTATCTGAAAAACATAAATGAACCACAGTCTACCGTCTGTAGAAGATGCGTAAATTCAAGGAAATACTAAACGAGGTCCTCCGAATATGGAATCTTTATTAACCCCCATCAACTTTGATAATTCTCCATTATAAGAAAACAATGCAAAACCTATTCTGAGAGCCTGATCTAAAAGAGGCATAAATTAATACTATTTTGATATAACATATTTGGATATTGGATCTTCCAGCAAACATGGATAATGATCAACAGCTCAGAGTAATAAGATTAAGTGCATGGAGCCTTATCATAAAGAACTGTAATGCGACACTTCTTGAAGAACAGATGGAGGTAGGTTGGGGTACCTTGACATTTGGTTTCAAGGAACAAAAATTAAGTCAGCAAGAAGTTCTACAACGACTGACCAAGAGCAACATTGGGCATGGCATGGTTAGCACACAATTCAATTTTACATATAAAATCATGATTTAAGGTAAAGGAGGCCAAAAAAAGAAAAAAGTATGCAACTCATAGACGGGTTTAACGAAGACAAATTAAAACTTAACACAGAGGTTTCCAACCCAGAAACTCCTGGGGGTTCCTGAAATCTGAGAACCGAATTAATTAAGTTGTATGTTTACACTGATTTTAGATTTGGGTCCAGCGACCTCGATTCATCTGCCGCCTTTTTTTTCCTCGTAAATCTGAGAGCGGCAGGTACTGTACATTTGGTAAGTGTTCTCCATTTAATGAATTCATCCCAGTTTCGCTACAGCCACTTCAATATGTTGTCATCGGGCTCGCCCTAAGTTAATAAAGTTAATTTTGCTTGTTTCTTTAATAAATGCTATCAACTTCTTACATAATAAAAGTTTAAGTTCAGTGCAACTGCACCTAAAGCTCATCTCCTCAATGCAGAAATATTCCTTTATTTCTCAGTTAGTAACATATATGAAAAACAAAAGTAATTAGCTGATACTTAGCTACAAATATTATAGGGTACACTACTATCATAGACCTCATAATAA
>JAGDQP010005204.1:0-64590 GCA_022664845.1 Lepisma saccharinum
GTTTTATGCATTAAGAAATTTACAAATACATGTTTTAGTTTGTGATCACACTTTTCTTTAAATGTCTTTGACGATAAAAGTATTTGTTGGAGCACTGTTAAATTTTCATGCACAATGATCTGTAATTACAAGAGATTAACCCAACACTTCGTTACCATTACGCAATAAAAAATCTTTTTCGTTTTAAAATCTTTTTCGTTTTAAAATCTTTTTCATACTGTTAGTAAAAAAGAAAAGACTAAATATAGAACACAACTCGCAAGCTGTGATTCTTATTTTTATTCTAAGAGGATACAGAGAGAATATATTTTATATTCATGCGTCTCGATGGATAACAAAATGTTATTCCCATGTAAAGAAACATCCATTTTGCATTTTCTTTACTGAAAATATCAGATTACAAATTATATAAAAGATGCCTTGTCTTTCCACAATTGGTTGCTTTGTTTCTTCCTGCGTAAAATTTTTCCTAAATTAATTTCATAGTTTTATCATTTCTATAGTTTAATTAAACAAATATTTGGATCGATTGATTGTGAATGAGTGGTAGTGTTTGCGTAGCATTCGACATGTCATAAGTTTAATTGCAACACTCAACAGTCCTTACTGCTTTTAAATGCAATTAATTCCTGCAAATGCAAAAATAACACAGTCAACATATAGAGTATACTCTAGCCTTCAGCTTCCCCAATCCTTTTTCCTCATCGTGTCACCCTTTAATGTCTATAAAGGTAAAAAATAAAATCGTCCTTCCTATTATTTCGTGAATCTGTATTAAAACTACAACTTCCTTCAAATTAAAACTAGTTCGGTTTATTCCGAAACAGCATACGTATATGCTACATTTAGTAAAAGTAATAATAATAATTTGTTTTGCTGTGACAGTTGTACAAAATATTGGACAAACAATACATATTTCGATATAATGATTCCACCCACAAATACAAAAGATTTTAAAATTATATCCAAACATAATAACAACAATAAAAGGTTTCTCTTTATTAAACGAGAAATTACCGTACGATATCAACATCAGCAGATTTGTCAAGAATTTTGTTTGCATTTGTGATACGAATCTTACTGTTCAAAGTGTACCCTATGTTTTCTGTTTCCATTAGCATTTTAGATTGCAATGGTGATTTACTAAAAATTTCCAATGCAAGAATGGATGTTTACAAAGTGTGAAGATGTATGTAATATTAATAAAAAGATATTTGTGTATCATAATTTTGCATTTTTAAATGGTGATTATGCTTTTAGAGTCCACATTACCCACACGTATACTAAACTTTAATTTTGAAACACAATAAACTATTCCTTAACAAAATAAAAGTTTATTCTTTGGTCTTCAACTAAAACGCAGACCATTCAATTAAATAATCAAAAACCCACTTTCATTAAGCTTTTACACATATAAAAAGTACTATATGCGTTTTGTCTGTCATTCAGTTATTTTATTATGAATTAAATCGAGTAGTCCAAACACTAAAAAACAGTTACAATAATTTTCTAATAATTGTACGCAAAGGTTTTATTTCTATTACATGAAACCTATCAAATGCAAATTTGATGTAAATCAAGCAAAATTTAATATACCAACCTGAGCTTAAAGGGTACAAATAATATTCAAAATTAAAACATAGTATTATAAATACTGCATACCTCATCATAATTCTGAAAACACATAAAAATAAAACACGTAAATATTTCACCTTACTATTGATTTTTTAAAAACCATCACCACAATATACATTACTTAGATTTTGTCCACTAAAAAAAGGTATTTTCCAATTCACTTAAATGTCTTCACCTTCAAGTAGTGTTTTTTTCTACAAAAGCTATAGTTTTCTGTTAAGTCTAATTTTCTTTTTAGTCTCACAGTTTGTGTTAAATTTGATTTTGTTCCTACAGTACTAATCAATACACTGTCACTGCATAAAATTACACATTTCACATAAAATATTATTATACAGTTTCATTCACAAGGTTTAACTTTTGCTTGCAGAATTTCACGCACATTGTCCAAATGGATGTTTACCTGTTCTGCCAAACACCGATAAAAGGGAATAAAGTTAATTCTGGTATAACAATGAAACTTATTAAACAGTTCATAAAGCGCATGAACAGAATCTGGATTCGTTAGTATGTGCAACACATATTCATTGTTCTTAAATTGACCACAAGTACACACTCCTTTTTCTTCTTCAAACATGTAGTAACACCAGATACACCTAAGATTGTTTTCAATGTCAAAGTCCTTTAGCATTTCTTGCAAACATTCAAAATCTATAAAGTCCGGCCTACACCAACATGGTTCTTCTTTCGTAATCACTTTAGCGTAACGTGATCCCTCCATGGTTTCTCGTGTGTTTACTGTAAGTATTTCTTATAAGTTAACTGTCATTAACGTCTTCACACAATGCTCACACCTGAATTATACCTCACTCTTTAGAGCAATAACTTTTCGCATAAAGGTTCCATAGAATATCCAATCATTGTCAGGATTTATTCCTTCAGGGGAAAAATAGAACTATTGGTGTTTATTTCATCATAACGCAACTTGGGTTCACCCTATGGGAAAATTTCTAACCCATTGTATTTCATATTTATGTAAACCATATGTAACACAAATACTGTTCATGGTATCGACGTGCTCTTCTGTCAAAACCGAATATCTAATACCTATATTTTACATAAGTTCCATCTATATTTCTATGTACATACGTATAGTCTTTTGCCCTATTGTGCATGCTTGTTATTATGCAAACCAGTAACGCATGTTTTATCCACCATATTAATCGTCTTAAATCTATATTCTATTTTTTTTCTTCACACTAAAATCATTCCTTATGTTCAGCAAAAATATCTTTAACAAGTAACACATTCTGAACTTCAGTCGGTTTACGTGCCAGTACATTTCTTAGTCCCACTTCAAATATACTAATTGTATAGTCTTTTGCAATTATTATGTTTCACTTCATACACATTATATAAAGCCTTAAAATTAATAGGCTCAAATACACTACACCACATTCGATCATTAAGCAAATGTTCACGTTCTATTTCATTCCAGCAAAATCCCGTGCAAGCATGCGCAAATTGATTACCTTCTTGTTGTACACATCCACCACAAATTAGCGGACATAATTTGCAGTTTCCATGGCTCCAAATATACAACTTTCCTTAATTATGTTTCGTTCACATGCAAATATTGCTTTTCTATCACGTCCACTATCCAATTCATCACATTCACTTTGTTGTTCTGCTAATTTACTAACAATATTTATGTCTCCCTGCATATTATCATGACTTTGTATTTTGCACACGACATCTCCACTTTTAACTATCGTATCCATTTGTACCAATTCACTTTCCACCTTCTTCTGATTTGGTAACATGTCTATTTCCATACCTGTTGTTGAAGAACAAGAGACTTCCTTTCCAAGTTTTGTGCTTGTATTTACACATAGGGGGCACATACTGGTAACCATCGGCTTTAATAGGGATGAACTGTCTGGTCTTCTATATCCCTTTCACCAAATTCATTTTAACCTGATTTGATTTTGGGGACATACACATTCTTGAAAAACGGAGATCCTCCATTCCAAGTTTTGTGTCTGTATTTACATATTGGAGGTACACATTGGTAACACTTGGTTTTAATAGGGATGGACTGGCTGGCCTTTCTTCAAAATCCATTTCAAGAAATCCACTTTTCGCTAGGGAATGTACACTGTTCTCTAAGGGTACCACATTTAAAGCGTTTTTCATAGTCACATTACTTTTCATAAGCAAGGAAGGACTCTGTGATCAGTTTTCAATACTTAATAAAGTCTCAGCCAAAAGTTCCACTTCGTTCACTATATTTAAAAAGCTGTCACTGGACCAACTATCTTCTTCTCCCAAAAAATTCATTATAAATTAAAGTTTCCTATCATCAGACACACCGGTGTTCAAAGTTCTTAATTTCTTCAATTAAATACACGCAATACTGCACAACATAATCCCGATACAGTCTTTTCAATCTTAAACTGCTTCTGTCTTTTCTTCCAAACTATACACCGACACCACCAACAAAGCTTCTATTCACACTAACTTTAAAACAAACCCAAACAATCATAGGGCTTTTACAATATTTTTCTGCCCAAACATTCATTTTAAAACACTTCTGCGCATCTCACACCTCTAAACCTTTTATTTTTTCTTCTACGTCAATACTTGTCCCCGTTTTCTTCCTTAAAGACACCAAGCAGAACAACCATGAATCCAATCCTTTATCCACAAAAGTGCATGCAATTTCTCCAAGTACTCATCATTTCTAATTATATATATATACAAAAACTTTAACAATGTAATGATATTATCGGAATGCATCTCTAAAAATGTTTCATAAATGTCCTTACAAGTATAAAGTTTCCCTACACAATTCCTCCTTTAGATTCCTTTCAAATGTCAATGCAGTTGTGCTGAGCTGTGTCTATAGGAGTATAATTATAGCATGCTATACATGTTAATGGCAATACCAATTTCCAATCTTCTATACTGCTTATTGTACAATCACGACTAACTAACTTTTTAATACAACATTCACAAACTACCCCTATGTACAGTTTCATCAGCACATAGGTTCGAGTCCTTTTGTTGACCATCTTTATAGAATTTGTTCACTAATCACAATGTGCTGTCTCATTATGTTTGTTCAATTAAATATAAACAAAGACAATTGTTTTAAAGCACATTTGCACAACTCAAATACCATAAATGTTCCATGAATAACGTATTTCTTTAAGTCATGCGCGTTCACAGCAATATCCATCCTTAGATAGGTTCAATAAATATTTTATCTAGCACAACCAATGGCTAATTTTCAAAACTTTTGTTATATTTTCTTAATCTATTACCCATAACGTACGTACATATAAAATTTCAGCTCATTAGCTTAAATGGTATACAAAATGGTTTTTAAGCGGCCATATTTATTTGTAGATGACGACTTTTCCAAAAACTTCTTACATTTTCGTAAAATACTCGTCAAAATACATCTTTATACCAAATTTTAGGATTCTATCTGAAACGGTATGGAAAATGGTTTTTTCGCCCGCCATTTTTGTTTTAAAATGGCAACTTCTCCAAAAACTTCTTACATTTTCGTAATTCTTTTGTACTGATCAACGTTTCTACCAAGTTTGAAGTTTCTATACTTAGCCGTTTAGGCTGCGTATTCCTTAAAAAATAATTTCGGCGGCCATATTTGTTTAAAGATGGCGACTTTTGTACAATTTTCTCGTATGTCTGTAATTCTTTTCCAGTAGTCAATGTTTTTACCAAGTTTCAAGTTTTTAGTTCTAGTCGTTTAAGCTGTGTACCCCTTCAACAAATCATTTCGGCGGCCATATTTGTTTAAAGATGGTGAATTATAAAGTATTTTCTCATATGTTTGCAATTCTCTTGCAGTAATCAACGTTTCTACCAAGTTTCAAGTTTCTAGTTCTAGCCGCTTAGGTTCTGTATTATCTCAAATCATCATTTCGGCGGCCATATTTGTTTAAAGATGGCGACTTTTGTACAATTTTCTCGTATGTCTGTAATTCTTTTCCAGTAGTCAACGTTTCTACCAAGCTTCAAGTTTCTATGTCTAGTCGTTTAGGCTCTGTATTCTATCAAAACGTCATTTCCACGGTCATATTTGTTTAAAAATGGCAACTTATAAAAACTTTTCTTAAATTTCTTCAATCTAATAATGGCAATACGTCTTCATATAAAATTTCAGTTCTGTAGCTCAAACGATGTGCACAATAGATTTTATGTCGGCCATATTAGTTATAAAATTGCGACTTTTTAAAAATCAAAGGCAAAACCAGAATAAGTACATTTCCAGCTTCAAAACCAGTATATACAACATTCACGTTTCTTCATGAGGTTTACGTCCTGCATCTAAACCTTTTCAAATTTGCCCACGCTTTCGGAAGGTTTTCAGTTCGAGTTTAGTCAAATTGTATTTTATTCAGTAAAATCACATGTTCTTTTTTCTCAGTTTCTGTATGTATCAACGATATTCAATGATTTTGCTCATGTATACTATCTTTCTGTAATTTACCAACGCTTTCGGGAGCTTTTAGTATTATTTCCGTCAATATTGCATTTTAGTCAATACAATGGGTTCTTGTTTTTGTCTGTTTTTGTATATCTCAATACCAACTTATATTCAACATTTGTGCAATTTACCAGCGCTTTCGTTAGCTTTTCTATGCAACTTTAGTCAAATTACATTTTATTCAGTACAATAGGTTCTTGTTTCTGTGTCAGTTCTTGTATATGTCAATATCAACTTATATTCAACACTTGTGCAATTTATCAGCGCTTTCGGAAGCTTTTCTATGCAAATTTAGTCAAATTGCATTTTATTCAGTGCAGTAGGTTCTTGTTTCTGTGTCAGTTCTTGTATATGTCAATATGAAGTTATATTCAATGATTCTTTTCGTGTTCGTTACCTTTCTGTAATTTACTACGGTCTTTGGAAGCTTTTCTATGCAAATTTAGTAAAATTACATTTTATTCAGTACAATAGATTCTTGTTTCTGTGTCAGTTTTTGTATATGTCAATACCAACTTATATTCAACATTTGTGCAATTTACCAGCGTTTTCGGGTGCTTTTAGTACTATTTCCGTCAATATTACATTTTGGCCAATACAATAGATTCTTGTTTCTGGGTTAGTTCTTGTATATGTCAATACCAACTTATATTCAACACTTGTGCAACTTACCAGCGCTTTCGGAAGCTGTTATATGCAAATTGAGTCAAATTACATTTTATTCAGTACAATAGGTTCTTGTTTCTGTGTCAGTTCTTGTATATGTCAATACCAACTTATATTCAACAGTTGTGCAATTTACCAGCGCTTTCAGAAGCTTTTCTATGCAAATTTAGTCAAATTACATTTTATTCAGTACAATAGGTTCTTGTTTCTTTATCAATCAGCATTAGTCAAATGTTTCAATACCAGTCCAAGTATAATCTTCTGTAACCATCACCACTATACCGCAACAACCTTAAGGTTAAACTTTAACCATTGGATCTGCCGCAATGCCATTCTTTTCTTTCAATACAAGTCAGCAAAACAGTTAAATTCATGTCAGTTAGTTAATTGTTAATCAAACTAATGTAATTACTAAATATATTTATTTGTGTTCTTCATGTTCCAATATAAAAAAAAGGTAACTCATTGCAGAAAGCAGTTAAACGATTTTTCGATGGTCATCTTGTGTTGTCTGGTAAAGGGGTCGTGGAAAAAAAGCCAACTAATTTTTCTTTCTTTTTTCAAAACTAATTAATCTTTATGTATTTTCTTTCTCTTCTTTCAAGGAAAGTGGAAAACATGGCTTGTGGCATTCCGTTATACATTTTTCTGTTCCTAGCTGGGTAGGGGGTGAGAAGCAAGGGTTGTGAGTAGCAAAAACAATTAGCGAGCTGTCAATCCCCTTAATAAGTTTTTTACCAAGTCAATTAGATTTTAATTTATGCACTACATATCTGAGACAACTCTACTTAGCATACCTAGCCCGCAACGGGGAGATCCGGGTTCGAGTCCCGGTCGCGGTTGTCAATTTTGTTTGTGTTAATTTCAACATTTACCATACAAAAGGTTATTTGTGAAAAAGGTAATAACATTTAAACATTAGTTCTAGTTTGAAGGAAACGTCGTGTTGCATTGTTGAATTAAACTTTAATAAGTTGCGTCACAAATGTCATAGTCCAATATAACCCAATATATAACCCACTATAGTCTAAACCAATATAAAAATCAAGGAATTTCTGATTTTTTTATATTAAAACAAGCTGACAAGGCTATCACACTTAACTGTATTTTAAAAACACACAGCCAGCGTAACGGTTTCAATGTTCTAACATCTTCCTCAGACCACACATTAAACACACTACTGAGTTGTGAGTAGTGTGTTTTAATGTGTCGTCTGAGGAAGATGTTGTTAGAAAACTGAAACCGTTCTGCTGGCTGTGTGCTTTTAATATTAAGTTAAGTGTGATAGCCTTGTCAGCTTAGTTTAATTAAATTAAGTATGGATACAAGGTCTCAATATAGTAATAACCACACGGAATTTTTAGCACAATTGAAATCATTGGGTAGTGTGTGTAAATTTAGTATACACCACTGGACCGATTCTACTGAGTAAATTATTTTGTAAACGCGACGATATGGAGTGGCAATCCACCGATGCTAAATTTATTTAAAGCAATGGGGGAAGATTGCAGAAAGCGGTAGGAATTTGGTATGATATAAATCTGATGCCTAACTAACATTAGGTTTACTGGCAAGGAAAGTGCCCAAGCTCGAAAGGATAAAACCGATTGGAAACGTGTTCAAAATAGAACGTTGTGTCTGGTCCAACTCCTATCAAAGCCTGTAAAGTTACGTGTCTAAAGGTCAGGGTACTAGCTTCACTGCTGTGAAGCTGAACAGGCAGAACGAGCTAGACCTGTGCCGTGTCCTGTAGGTCAATTCAACGACAGATATGAATAGGTTGAAGCGAATTAGGACAGTGAACGTTGCTAAGCTGCTGAGGGAAAAGGTACGGTGATCGTGTAGACCTGACTGTGAACAGTTGATAATGAACCGCTTCTATGAATGTTATATGACATCAGAATGAAAAAAAAAAATACTGTACGTACAGACCGATATTTCCACATTAGGGGCAAAAGTCTGGTTACGAAGTCGATCCTGCTTTTTTGTCTTTTTATAAAGTGATTACTGGACTATTGCAGTGCGTATACACTAGTGAAGCTGTAGCATGTCAATTGCCAACATGTTGCCAGTGTCAAGTGTGTTTTTAATCACTTCTTTGAAACTCCACATTTTTCACTTACTCAAATGCCACAATGGACCATGATATCTCTACCTACTGAATGTGTTAATAATACATGTGTATTGTTTAAATCAAATGTCTTGTAGCTGTTTTCCAAATCAGTATACCTCCTTTCCACATACCTTTATGACTTGTCTTGATATGCTTGCTGGGAATGACGTTATTGTTTCTTCAGCAACGTTGTGCTTCTCATAATTCAAACATCGCTAGTGAAAAGATGCATGATTTTGTGGATCAATCGCCTTGATGGATGGTCGAACAGACAGAACTACGTATTTTCAGCTAATGTTTACTCGGTTCTAGCCGTTCGAGTTGGGATACTTCCCTTGTGAGTACTTGTTGCAGCTTAATAACCTAGTGTGGGAGTTTAATACCTAAGACATAAAAATAGTTGGAGCTATTGGAGAAAGCAAATTGAAACGCTGTAAATTGAAACATTTTGTTAGGAAAAGATGTCCTGCTTTGAATACGAAATACTTTGCGTGCCATAAACTGAATCTTTATGACCGTAAATGTTGGACAAGACACGCTAATCAAGGCCCTTTTAGCAATGAAATAAGTAGAGTGGCACATCAATGGGCGGAAGAAATATGCCCCTTCGCTGTGAGTGAAACGTAGATAGAGTAATTGGATGTCAAAGATTTCCTAGAGCTGATGCATCTCAATACAATATTAGCGCATTTTGTAACTAAAGCTTTGAACTGGAATATATTAAATGGAACAAGTTTGGCGTAAAGGAAAAATGGTCTGTATAAAAATAAATTTGTTTTTTATTTGTGTGTGTGTGTGTTTATTTAGGTTTTGTATGTAACTTATTTCTTTAAATTTAATCTAAGTTATATCCACACTGCACACTGCGATGATTTAGAAATTGGATTCTTGGGTTATCTCTGTAGGCAAGAAGATTGTATCCGTCACGGATGGATTATGTCACGAAATAGTGATAAACATGTAGACACTTGAACTTTGAACATTTCCCTTTTGTTAATCAGAATTAAAGAAAGAAATTTAATTTTAAAAAATCTTAGGATTTGTTTCTTATAGAATATTTACTAATTTAGAAGGTAATTTGTATTTTAGATATATATAGAAGCGAAAAAGAGTACTTATTTAAACAACTAATCGGTTGTCAGGAAACACGTTGTATGTTACATATGAACATAATTTGGATTGCGAAACACTCTTCGTAACCTTTTCAATGTATTTACTTTATTTAATAGTTTACAGCATAGTCCTTGGAATATGCACACTCAGTATCGCCTGGGATTTGCAAAATGATGCGCATTGATAAGACGCGATGATTTCTATGCGTTCCTCTAAAACTAACTATTTTGTAACATACATCGTTTTTCCAACTAACCAAACAATTATTCAAGTGTATATTTGTTTATCAACTCTTGAACATAAGACGATACCTCGACAATTTATATTTATTTAGTGACAAAACAACATGCAATTGCCTAATTATAGTGTTGAGCTTTACAAAGTAGTTGTACAGACTTTATTGACAATTGCATCTCCAAATTCTTTAGGCGACATAAAGCATACGTCCAGATCATTGTGAACTGTACAGAATTTGTTATATATAGTACACATTTTTCAGATTGGTGACCTCATCAAGATATTGGTTCTTGCCTTTTTACAGTGGAAGAGACCAGTATTATTAACGCGAGTTTTAGATGATGGGAAACGAAACTGTAATGTCAAAAGTAAATCAATACAATCTAACTTATTTTGAACAATATTTTTGAAGAAATAACAGATCAGCAATGTTGCGCCTTTGTTCTAAGCTCTGAATATTAAAGTTCTAAATGACTGCATTGTAACTATCATAAACAGGATATATTCGAGTTTCTTTAAAAGTCAGGAATTTAAGAAATTTTGATTGGATTTTCTTTAATTGTTGGTAATCTTTCAATTGATATGGATTCCAAATAGAAGAAGCATATTCTACCTTGGAGCGAACATAAGCATAGTAAATCTTTTCCAATGTAGATATGTTGTTGAATTCTCTTCCCGTCCTAATTACGAATCCTAGTAACTTCAAGGCTTCATTTGTTATATTTGTAACATGTATGTTAAAAGTCAATTTCGAGTCAAAACTGACACCAAGATCCTTAACTACAGTAGGTCTGTTTAGTACAATTTTATTAATGGAATAATCAAATTGATGAGTGGTTTCATTTCTATTAAATGATAATACTTTAAATTTACTTATGTTGACTCCAAGTTGATTATTAGCACACTAGTTTGCAATATTATCTAAGCTTTGCTGAAGTCTTATGCAGTCTCCGATTGAGTTGACTTTTGTATATATTTTAAAGTCATTTGCAAATAACAATTTTTCATAATCAGGCACACAATCAGGAAGGTCATTAACAAATAAAAGGAATAACAAAGGTCCTTGGTTCGAACCTTGAGGAACTCCTGAGAGTGCAGAAAATTTATATGATTTGTATTTTTTATAGACAACTGATTGCTTGCGATTTGTTAAGTACGAATAGAGGAGCCTAATCACAGTGGGTGAGAAGTGATAGTGATTTAATTTTTCCAGTAATATATTGTGATTAACCCTGTCAAATGCTTTCTCAAAGTCAATATAAATCACATCAACTTGCTTGCCTTCGTCCATCGAATTTGCTATGTAGTCCGTAACAAGTGCTAAGTTTGTTACCGTGGATTTCTTAGAAACAAAGCCATGCTGCTTAGTTGAGATAACTGGTTGAATATGATTACTAATTCTCTTGTATAAGATCTGTTCAAATACTTCGTTATGTTCATGCAAGCAGAAAAGAAATGATGATTGCATGGCTTTGAGAAGAGTAAGCAAAGCAATATCAATTTCCGGAATGTGCAATTAGATCTTCTATAGCCAATTATAATGTTGTGTACAACAGAGTTGGTACTTCTAGTATTATACAATTCGTGTATTCGATACAATGCTTTAACGATCTTAATACTTGTTAATTTGCAAAATATTGAGCAGGATAGATAATGGACTCTTGTAATTAAAAGTACACAAACAAAGGTTAAATAACACGAGTTTAACAGGTAACAATTAGGTTTCATACTGACGTGATAGTTAACGGTGACGAGAATGGATTTAAAACAAGAAATTGTTTTTTAAAATCTCCATAGATATTCACAGGGCAGAATGTAAGGTTTGCTTAGCTCCAAAGTGGAGAAAGTATTGTGTGTAACTAGGATTGCCATTTCTCCCGGAATGGTCGGGAGTCTTCAGGAATCGAACTCACTCTCCCGGAATTATGTGATTTATTGCTATTAATGTTTTATTATTACCTTCCCAAAAGTAATCTATTTTAATTTTCTATCTGAAGTTTAATATTAATCTGAAGTTAATTTCCTTTTGGTATCGATTGCCAAGCGAAGGAGTTTTATTAATGGAAATTACAAATTCACAATTCTATTTTTAAGATTCGTGAAAAATGAGCAACTGTTTAACTGAGAGGAGGGGGAAATAGGAAGATTAAGCACATTACTGCAGCTAAGTGTTTTCACAAGCGCTGCAGAAAACGAAAACAAAGCCATTGTTTGTCGAAGTATCGAGACTTCTTTGTTTCCGTTTCCGTTGTTTTGGTTCATTGTATTTAGATTTATTTCGCAGAACGTTACAGTGGGATTAAGTGCGTTAAGTCATTTGTCCTCTCAGTTCCTGTTTCGAGTGCAACTTGTGAGAGGCAGTTCAGTGTAATGAACCAATAATTTTCCAAAGGAAGGCGCAAAATGACTGTGGAACTGTTGAAAGCTGAGCTTCAAATCTGTCAAAATTATACTATGACGTGCAGTGGATTCTATGAACATGTACTTAAGAATCATAAGCTTCTGAATGGTGTTAGGAGTGCAGTAGAGTACAAGTTCAATAAAAACAATTAGACACAATACTCCGTCCAGGTAAATGATACTGTTTCATCATCATCAGGAACATGTAAGTCAGAAAGTTTACTCTGTGTTTATTGTTCAGTTGCTTTAGTTACTCTGTGAAATGCAACATTTATATTTTTATTTTTTGATATAAATAAATATATGGCATTTTAATTCGAATGTTTTGTTATAGATTACGGCTTCAGAAGCCGCAGAAGCATATATATTGGAACCATATATACTAGTTACTATAACCTCTAAGCATGTATAGGTACAGTGTTTTCGCTAATATTTTCAGTTTGGGAGGTGTAAAGTCAAAATTGGGAGGGTGTAAGTGAAGTTTTGTACGGTTTCTATCGATTTTTTCAGTAAACATTTTAAAGTTAGGGGAGCGTCGAGACTTTGGGGGGTAAGTACTGGGGTCAGGGGGCTGGTAGAATCACTGCATAGGTAGTTTAGCTTTAGTTAGAATATCTATATAAAATTTTAATACCACTTTTTGGGTTCCGTAGAAATCTCCCGAAAATTTATTCTTGTAAGTTGGCAAGCCTATGTGTAACTCCTGAAGTATTTTAACTGTTACCACCCATACAATTAATTTTATCTTATCAAGCATTTTAGTTTAATTGAGGGTCTGTGGCTCAGGTCGTTTTCCATAATTTTTCGTTGAAACAATATTTTTTTGTGTATATATTCAACTTATTTTCAAGTAATACACTTTTCGAGAGCTTGGAAATCTGACGTGTATCATCACAAGTCAAATTGTTTTAGTTAAATGTAAAAATTACCAGCTTTCTCCCACGTTACAAAATTAATCAACTGGATGTTATCAGACACCAACACTACGTTCAGTTTAACAACCTAATTACGACTTTAAAAAATAGCTTTAGAGAACAGGAAAACATCCACATTATAGTTGTGAATTTGTTACAATATATTTTGCACTTTCTGGTCAGGCATATCAAAGGCCTTCAACTCCACAGCAATTCAATAAGACCAGGCGTACCATAAGGTATTGTATTGTCTCAGTTACTGTATTCCTTATACTCTGGGAATGTGCCAATTCAGCAAAGAAACTTCCCACCTAGACACTGGAAACTGCCTCTTTTACAGACAGCCACCTTTTGCCACAATGACATAGATATCTGTAAACACAAGCCAACAGATGGTACCGCCAGTGAAGACTACAGAATGAGGTAAAAGATACACTTTGATTCACAGAAAATGGCCGATGCTAAATTTTCCAAGTTCGTTGACTTGCAAAATTTTACAACATTGAATGAATTTGTTCACTGCAACTAAACGTATAAGTTGATTGTTTTAAATTTGGATACGATCACGTCTCTTCACAGTAAAATTATGCAATTTTTGGAGTTTACAAAATTCATCAACGGCCATTTTCAACGAATTAATCACAGTCATCTAAAGAATAGAGAGTACGAATCCCACAACCACTAAAATATCAAGACAATTAAGTAGCGAGTCAAAGTTCACAAAATATTTAGAAATGTCTTTAAATTATTGCTTTACATATACTTAATACAGAAATAACGCGCACAAAGTATTGAGCTTTGAAAATACACAATTCATAGTATTGACCATTTATAACTACTAAAGAAGAGCTCACTCAGATTTTTATCATGCTCAAGGTATGTTCGCTGTCCCTGAATGTTGGTAGATGTGTAAATTAAGCACTTTTTCATAAAAAATGGAAGACTCGTTCGTTTACTCGTTTCCACCTTTTTAAAAGTGGAAGCTGTTAACTTTAATTAACCATTTGAATATCAGTGCAATAAATATTGTTTGTGCTGTATTTCATGTAAAGCAGCCTGGAAAATTATGCCATTAAATAAGAGCCCAGTAGTTACTGTGAACAAATTAGGGAATCTCGTGTTTTCTCGACATTGGTGCAAGCAATGAAGTTGAGAGTTTGCGGATATGTTATAGAGAAGGTATTTGACCTACGGTATAAGTTTTGTTGAGTTCGGACAAGGAGGAGGGGATATATGGCATTTGTTAATAGCGCCCCGACATTGCTGGCGCCTTGCGCCATACGACGCCGTTTACCCGCATTTGGCCGGCCACGAAACCCGGTATGAAACCGACCTCATTCCCTGGGAAACCGTTTGCGATTTTCTTGTTTTACATCCTTGGATGTTCGTTGAATACTATTTAACTATATCACATTTTCATGTTTAAATGAAGTTGATATTAAAATTGAATTATTTTAACATTGCGCCCTTTTTTGCCCTGTACTCTTCTCTGGTTGAGAAAAGGAAATTTATTTATTAACATAAAATAGTTTGGAGACATTTTCTTCTGTGGATTTCTTCATTGGAAATTCTGCAGAAGAAATATCTGATCCTTTCGCTGCCTGTCTCATACTGCTAGTACGTTTCAAAGATTTTTTTGTTAACCTCATTATGATCTGCGTCGACGAATCAACATTTTTTGATAACCAATAGGAAACAAGCTTTATAAGTGTTCTTCCGGCTTATAGAAAGATAAATTTTATTGCAGGCTACCTGTTATTTTTGGGAAAATTATTTTTGAATAAACCGTTAAATTGTATTCTATAGAGAAATAGACAATAAAATTTACCTTATTGAAAAGAACTGAGCTGAGATGTTTTGGCCATTGTTAGATTGTAGACAGTACTTGGAGTATTTGTAAACAATTGTTCGGGAGATCTTTATTACTTACTTTTATTGGGGGTTCTCTATGAAGAGAAGAATGTAAGAACATATACTTTGAAACTGATTTTAAAGAATGTGGCGCTCATAGCCATAAATAAGCACTTAGTTGGAGAGCTATCATAAATGTGCCATCAATCCCTGACATGATGATGATATAAAGCTTGTAAATATTATGTTTGAAGAAATAGTGAACCTCAATTAGGAATGGCGAGTTTTTATGAACCATCCATTTAAGGAAGAGCGTATGTAATTAGCGGTAAAGGTGATTGGTTTATAACTTTAAGAAATCTTTTAGAACCGAACCATTTTGGACAATACTGTTAGAAAATAGATTCTTTGTTAATATTTTCGGTTTGCTCTGAAGCTGTTTTTTATTTGTTTGAACTGTCTATTTGATAAATCGAAAGAAGATGTATAAAGATTATTGGAACTTGAATTGAAAACACAGCGTCCTGTATTATTGCTCATTCGTTTTCTGATGGACATGAGAAATTTTGAACCTGGAGGGAACAGATAAAATTATGTATATGCACAAAGATTGTTGCCTGTAGAAAATTTGAGATCTATATACATTTCTGGAACTAAAAACGTAATATTATTGTTTTGTTTCTAAGTCAGCAAACGAATTGCTTTTGCTTTGAGATATTCTATGGAAGATATTCTTTTGCTTTTAGGATTTTGGTAGTTGATATTCTATGGAAGTTGAACTTTGACTTCATCACGTTGTATTTATATTGTGAATTATAAACATGTATACTCCTGGCAGGATTTGAATTTGAGATCGCCTTTTTGTTTATATTAAAATAATTGTACCTAAATTTTATCTCTTAATTCTTCTGATTAAAGTTATTTACGGCTGAACTGAAGATGAAATAAGGTAGGGGAGAGTAGTATATTGCAAGTGATTTTAATGCAAATTTTTTTATTCGTAATAATTTAGAATATATCTTGTAGACTGATACTCTTTACTAAAATGTCTTCTTGATTTTAGGAATCGAAGTAACGACTCTTTAATTTGAGACACTAAGGCAACGGAAGAATTCAAATAAAATATGATTTTTGTTGAAGAAATGCATTATTTTCTGTCATCACACCTGTTAAAATTATTTTTCTCACCTCTTGAATAGCAAGGAAATACTTTACCACGAAACTACAGTGACTTGTTCCATTCGAAAATAGACTAATAGTTATAACTGTTGCCTAGCAACGGAAGTGGAACTTGTTTGCCTAGAGTTTGTTAATTCAGACTGGGAGAATGCTTGCTAAATTATTAAAAATAATGATGAAGGATGTTCTGTCGAAAGGCAGCTTTTGACCTGAAGGTCGAAGTGAATCAACTGTGATTTAGCAGTGCCTTGTATTAGTTGTCCTAAGAATGAGACAGAAAAATTAACATAGTCAGTTTTGTTATTTGCGCTGCATGGAAAATTAAATCTATTTTTATGTGAATGGGGGAAGAATCTATATTTTGAGTTAACTTGCGAAGCCAACCAGAAATATTATATCAAGCAGATTTTGATATTCAACTTGTCCATGATAGTTAGTTAATTGAAACCGTTCTAAAAGTGAAAATTTTGGCGCGATTTTCAGAGAAGATTTTGATTCCTGGCATTTCTTGTTGAAACCGATTCTTGAATTGTATTATAATATTAATTTGACGCCTTGAAAAATATCTCGCACTAATAGAAAATGAATTTAGAATCTTGCAATTCCTATTTAAACACACTAAGGAGAAGATATATTCGTATAAAGCATGGTTATTACACACATTCACGTCTAACAGTATGAATATTACAATTTATTACGGAAATAGGTACTTCATTTTTATAGTATCTGAAAACAGAGAATCCTAGCAACTTTATTTAATTTGGTCCTTAACTATATTTGTGCTGTACTATGGACTTAAGTGACTGGTAAAATTATTTGAAGCTTGAATTAATTTAAATGCTTTTAAATAACTTTTACATTCATGTTGTTGAAACGATATTTCATGGAAATTGTTTTGCGTATGCTGATTGTGCATGATAAAGCTTACATGGTATGAGCAGGGATAGAACCGATGACCTAAAGACAACTGTTGAGTTTTATTTGAAGTGAGAATATGAGAATATATTTTGTTTCAAATTATTGCTGGAATATACTGTTTTAAATAGCATCGTATCCTTTTTGTGCACTTGTTATTTACCTATCACGCTGAAATAATATGACTACGAATGGCGCGCTCCGGGTTGAAATCCTGACCAGGTCACTGGAGGACGCTCTGAGGTGCACTCAGCCTCTTATGAAATTGAATACAAGAGTGTCATTGATATTTTTAGACATCTTGGGAAGTTAAAGCTGGTTAAGAATATGGCTCCACCTCACTTTGTACTATAGGTCAAGAAAATGTGGAGCGCTACCTCCACGTTTCCCATGCAGATATATTTTTACTGAATCACTGGATTCACTTCATTTGTTATGTTTTTAATCTAACTTTAGCGCATACACTAGTATCAAGAAGTGTTGTTTACGTCTTTGAAAGTTTTCTATTGGCTTTCTTTATTTTAAAAGCACTTTAGTTTATATATATTTTTGTACTGCATCCGATTGATGAGAACAATTTAATTATTTTTATAGCCTTTAGGCAAATTCTACCTAGGTCAGGCATTAGGTTTAGAGGTGCACGAGATAATACTTTATAATTATGACGCATATACTGTTTAGCATATATTCATATTTAACAGAAATTTCATAAACTATCATTGGAAGGAGGCTTTGTAGAAACTTGGCAGACATGGTCAACTTCTACTTTTTTGTTAAATGTTTATGGACCAAGATAAAACATCATTGGTGTTATTTCGCATTCTTTTGCTTAATTAGGCATTCAATCGACGCAGAGTTTTTGTCTTATTGCACATACAGTGCTTAAGGAACAAGTTGTTTGCACCTATAATGCTCGGTAGTACATATTGCTTTTATGGAAATCAGTGTGAGCGAAATCTTCGGTTGTAAGATGATTTACAGTGCTTTCGTATAGTCTTTTATATGTACTGTTCACCTTTTAATTAAAATGTTCAGCTAGAAATATCCATTCCTCAGATAAGATTTTAAACTTGAACCTTCCAGTCGCTGCCTTACAGGCCTTTGCTTAACAAGTAAACATGGGAACCAATTTTGCATAAACTTTATTTTATATGGAAATTCAAAAATAGAAATAATAATGTTTCAGGCAGGCCATAACATTTTATTTGCTGCTTTTCCGATGATTCGGTAGAATATTAACTTAGAACAAGAATGAAAGCAAGAGACATTAACACCTAAACGTACAGAAATAATACTGGTCGAAGGCAAACACGTGTCGCTAATAATTTGCCTGGCGCTTACTATCACTTGCTATTTGTTTAAAAAAGACCAACCGTCAGAAATTTAGCGAAAGCTAAGCGGCAACTTGGCCATGTAGCTCATATGGGAGAAACATGATGACTATATTCTATCCTGGTTGAACGGCCGGATGGAAGGGGTCCATTCGGAAGACTGATTCAATGTTATTAGGACAATATTAGAAAAATTCCTTGAGAAATAGGTGTTTATGGTGAAATCTACCTTCATCTTACTCAGGATAGAACCTGATGGCGATCGTTTGTTACTGCGACGTTGAACTTGCGAGATATGAAAACGAAGGAGTAGGTAAGAAGTAAGTAATTTTAATGTATTTCAGTATATGGTCGGCACCAGAGAATGCCCAAAGCCGTCTTTCTTTTTCTGATAGGTGAGGAATATTACATATTACATTCCCGTGTTGCCTATTTATTCCCAAGCATTGTCAAACCTTTCTGTTTGACTAACATCTGAAACAAAACCAAATACGCATATTCCCACATTTTCTACTTCTATTATGATTTGATGTAAAATTTTGCCCAATATATGATATTTCCGCGGAGATTGAATTTGTACTCTTATATATGATAATACATTGAACCCTATTTTGCAATACTGGAACGAAAATGGATAGGAAAATTTGATTTCTTAGTTGGTGCTTAACCTCTTTTACTGTAATATCTCCGAAATCAACAAACCCATCTAGTTTTTAATGTACTTCCATTCAAACCTAATTTCTCTTTCAGCTTCAGCTGGTTCAAAAACGTAACACCGAGATGATTATTATCTTGCATCTTTGAATGGTTTAGAAATTGTCTCAACAGTCTGTTTATACCATAGAAGTATTCAAGCCACTATAATATATTTTTCAAATGAGTATTAGTTGGAACTGACAGAAGGTTATGTTTCAAGCATTGTTTATACCCTTTTGGTGATTTAATTTTCAAATAGCATTTCTCCTATAAAAAAATCTTTATTGTACCGAATTTTTCTTGTATTTTTGACATTGCATTTGATCATTATTATTCTAAAGCTTCTACTATGTCTGGTACAGAACATGTGTGTACCAGATTGATGGCATTAAATCGGAAGGTAAAAGGATAACAGCCCTGATATTTAGAGGTTTTGCCCATGCATATGCTTTTAATTGGCCAATTGTTGAAGTTTACTAATGTCATTCTTCTAAATGATATGCTAATACTTAATATAAGATTATAACAAGGGTTTTAAACAGTCAAGGTGCTGAGCTACCATAGCGTATGAAATCAAATGGTTTTGAGTCCACCTCACGAAATATATAGATTTTATCTTTAGAAATGTAAGAACTCCTTTTGAAAGTTAATAATAATGCACTTACTAGCATGCAAATGATTCAATGTCCTCTATTTAAACGGAAAGAAAACTGGCTCATTTAAAACAGATATTGTCAGATAGTACAATTGAAACTTTGAAGTAGGATTACTTTGTATAAACATTTGCATCGGAGCATTGCAACTTCGAAAGAATAAGATTTGAATAATTTCCCCATCTGGTGTTATTATTTGAGGGTTGAGATCACATAATGATTGATTAGATAAATAAGCCTAGCAGTCGTTTAACATCGTGATAATTTTCCTTCCTCGTTTAGAATTATTATGTATTTATTTCCCATATGTATACTATTTACGTATTATTTGGATCTCACAATCAATTTTGCTTGCAATTTGAAGAATGGCATTCTTCTATGTTTCGGTCTTACGCTTTTTACTTATCATTATGTTCGACTTTGCTTTCTTAATACACTTTGTAGCAAACTTATTTTATACATTAAATGTACCTTCGGTGCATATCAAAACACATGTACAAATCTGAAACATCGGATTTTATAAGTAAAATGATATTAATATTCGATTTTGTTAATTTAGAAAATAATGAAAAAGCTCATCTGTGCGTGAATACAACACGCATTATATTACAAGAACTCACCTTAGCTATTGGTTTTATCGCTAAAGAAAAATCAGAATCATATTGAAGGAAAATTTGAATTTAAGTAAGAAAGATCAAGCTGAACTTCCTCTTAGATCTATCATAATAAACTACATACAAGTATTAATTCAAGTTTTGGAGAACGCATAATCTCTCGGGTGACTGTGGTCTGCCTGGTCACCGGATCTCACACTGTTTGACTTTCCTCTCCAGGAAGCGCTGAAGAGGAAGCTGTAGACATACAAACTTCAAGAATTACAGACTACATTAACAACCAAGGTAGAACAGTACACGGCAATACCTTGAAGATAATGTTTGCCAACCTGTAGAATAGATGCTGATATGTTTGGGTGCCTGTGCGATACATTTCAAACACTCTCTGAAGGAACCATTCCACATTGTAACTATTATTTCCGTATATAATAAATTTTCGGACACATGCGCCTAACAAAAAAGTCCTTCATATTCACAGTGAATATACAAGAACTTGAGCTATCGCTCTAACATGTTTCCATATGCATGAAAACAAATCGAAATGCTCCCTTATTGCGCCTGTTTGACAAGATGTAGTACTTCAACTATATGACTACCAATGTTGCTAATATGCCGTGAAATCAGAGATTCTGGTCTCCAAATCGTGGAGTACACATCCGCAACTTAAATTTGTACTTTTAAAAATCGATAGAGGCCCTCAAAAATTCTAATTACACTCCCTAACTTTGCCTTTACAACAGGCCAAACTGAAAATCCTGGCATAATCCATGCGTTAAATGCAGTAAATAAGAGAACTCAACAGGATTATTTGCCATGTAACTGAAGCTGTAAAAGAGTACGCTGTCTGAGATATGAATATTTATTTTAGAAAATAAATATTTAATGCTCATTTCAAAATATTTATTTAATACAAAAAAGTGGCAAAATATCTTAATGTACAGCAAAAGCCAACACAATAAACTTATGAACTTATTTGAAACTATAACACTAAGCAAATAACACTGTATATACAAAACTCATACGATACATAACAAAGCATATACACAACATGTTGGCAGGTATAATGAAACACATTTTGGTTTGTATTATTTTAGAAATATTTTACATTGGTGGATTGCATTATAATAACACTACGATAGAAATATATTTTCATTTAGTTTGTCAATGTATGGTGGAAGTTTTCTTTATTTCTGTCGTATGTGACTATAATTCTCCAACAAATGTTTCAATAAGAATGGTGTGGAATGAACCCTGACGCTACAGTTTCTGAAAAGAAAAAAGAAAACATATGATTTATTTGATACGAGGAAGCGACCATAGCGCTTGGGGGTAACTTTGGTAGCCTAATAAGTTGTAAAGTAGTGAAAGCAGTCGATACGTGTTCTTATTTAGTTAGCGTTTCAACATAAACCTAGTAGAGGGTCAAGATGTCTCGGGCTATAATCTGGCATAAAGTATTCCTACACTGCAAAAAATAGTTGTGTTAATTCAAGACAATGCAGTGTCCCAGCGTGACTACTACTTGTTGTGTGTTAAATCAACTCAATACACGGTGTTGATTTCGGTACTGGGAGAAAAAAAGTTGCGTACTCAGCGAAATTTTAATATGGGTTGCTCAATTAGAAGCCTAGCCTCTTTCTCAGATGACTAAATTGTTAGACAGAAAAAGTAATAGATGCAAAAGATATTTATTGAACAGCATTTGAATTACACGATTACACTACAGATTCAAACAGTGTATGGGATCAAATATAATGTTGTTGAGTCCCCAAAACAAACTAGGTTACTTGCACGACTTATCCCATGGTATAATCACTCTCTATTTGTCAATTTTGAACAAGAATTCCCATTTACTGAGAATATTCCATTTCTATGAAAGCAAGCAAGATGGCGACAGCCAAACACTTGACCAGCATTACAGCTTTCTTATCGTAACAATATGTCAAACTTTGCACTTGCATCATAGAAATGGAACATATTCTCAATGATTAGAAAGTATGAATCATAATTGACAAATGGAAAATTGACTATATCATAGCATAAATCGTGAGAGTAATTTTGCTTGCGTTTAGGGTTCAGCAACATGATTTATCCTCTGCACTGTTTGAATCTAGTGCTTTTTACTGTGGCGATTTTGCCCAGATGGTAAGATACAGGACTTCTGATTCAACGACCCATGTTCAAATCTTGCTGCAGCAGTAACTTTTTCCTCAGTACCGAAATCAACACCGTGTATTGTGTCGATTTAACAAAAAAAAGTGGTTGTCACGCTCGGACATCGCATTGTGTTGAATTAACACAGCTATTTTTAGATTGATTGTCTAAAAATCCAGAATGATTGAACAAACCCAGAGCGAACAAGTTAGAGTAGCAAGCGTTGAAGACAAAAACAATAATAACATGTAAACAAACTAAACAAAAGAATCTTTTCGAGAAATTTATTTTCGCAAAATACACTTCCAAATTTGAATTTGGATTCTAGATTTACTAAACTTGAAATCTTTCGACATTGAACGCAAATTCACAAATTTTGATCGAAGCAACAAGTTTGCGTTTCACTATTTTCAGATTTATTCCCGACAATACATGTAAGAAATCACGTCTTTAAAATTAACAAACAGTTAGCTTTATTTACGTTATTGGTTTCACATTTCAATATTTCGACGAAAAATTATTATTATTTATGACAGATAAACAAATCCGATTCTTAGAAGAGATTCTTTGGAGCGAAAATAATCCTAGCAAGAATTCAGAATTATTCCAGAAGCTTTGCGCACCACACTATCCGGAAACAACGACTGCAGAATTAATTATCAGAATCTTCACAATCTCCGAACACTCACACATTCACTCATCGACAAAAGGAAAAAAATGAACTTACCAATCAGTTACAAGAAATAAATGTTGTAGGAAAACAGATTACCATCTCTGACTGCAGACCATTAGTGATCTCCAAATATTTCATCTGTATATACACTTAGGCGAGCTAGCAGTACATTACGCAATATTTTGTAACACGTTGGGAGTAACGAGATTTCGCGGTAATCATTCCAGTCAGATTTATCGCCTTTTTTATGAACAGGAACAATTATTGAGATTTTCCATACCTTTGGCAGCTCCTCCTTTCTCCATATAACATTTTATGCAACTCCTTGATTAGTGGCGTTCTTCCCACTTCAATTAATTCAATTGGAATACAACCCATTGCTGGCGATTTGAAAAGTTTCCATTTCTTTATCTACATTTCAACCTCGATCTTGCTAGGTTCGGGTATCCACGGTTCTGCGATATAGATTTCAAATTCATCTGTTTTTTGTTTTTTTTTAATTCGTTGTGTATATTAAGACGTTTGTTGAAATAACTTTTTCACACATCGATAATTTAAGTCGCAACCGCCTGAAGATGTACATGTTCATTTCTTATCATCTCTAACCTTGGCTGGTAGCCTTTTCTTAACGAGTTTAGCCCTTTGTACAGATCCCGCATGTTATTTATCTTCCCGTTTTCCTGTATCTCCTGAATTCTTTGCATCAAATATTTTCGAACCTACTTTATTTAGAACCTACTTGAGATTTCGAGTTGATAGTCTGCTTTTACGCTTGGATTATCTAATCGTTTAACTACAAATTTCGTTTGTTTTAATCTTTTGCCTTCTCTGTTCGCGGTGCATAATCGTGATCAATCTGGTTAAGTGTTCTGCCTTCCGGAGATACTCTCGTGTATTTGTGTATGTCTTTGTGCTGAAAGTACGTGCTCTTTACTAGTAGGCTTATCGACATCGCGAAAGTTATCAGAGTTTCTCTATTGTTGTTGCTGATTTCATGAAGGTAGTATTTACCTATAGTAACTTTATAGATTTCCTCCGTCCCTACCTTTGCGTTGAAATCATCTAACACAATTTTCGAATTGTACTTCGGTAATAGGTCAAATAACTTTTCTAGCTCCTTTTAAAATTTATCTTTGTTGTTATCATTAGCCTCTTGAGTCGGAGCATAGACATTTATGAAAACTGTGTTGCACCATCGAGTACGAACATATAGTCTTTCGTTTACGAACTCTATATTCTGAACTGCCGGAAAGATACTGTTCTTAATTGGGAATCCTGTTCCGAAATTCTGAGACTGCGTTCACCTGAAGTAGAAAGTGTATTTGCCCTATTGAATCCTACCTAGACACTCCCCACAGGACTTATTTTTTCGAGTTATTTCGGTGTTCGGATACTTTTTAATCTCAAGTATTCTGCTACGAGTGAAACGCCAAATTGTTGCCGTTTAGTATTTACTTTAGGATAAAGAACTTCTTACTAAAATATAAAATATGCTTTTAAAATATATAAATATATAGAAATATGTTAAAGTTACAATGGAATATTGTTTTTTACCCGACTTACGTCACTGTGCGAATTTTCATCATTGCATGACGTCGAGTAATACTAAGCTTGCGAAATTTGAGGTCATTTTGAACCATTGTGAATTAAAGAAAAATATGTTAAAATGTCGTAATCTCTGCATCATCTGCAGGTAGAAAGAAGCAAACCCAAGTAGATATTCGTCAATATTTATGAACTAGTTGAATATTGCTAGTACTTATTAGCGCACCCGTATGAACGTCAGTGAATTAGAGAAGATATAGAGGTTTTCCTGTCTGTCTGTCCGTCCCCCACCTAGATATCAACAACTACAAGTCCGACAAAGAGGATCCATACACCATTGGAGTGATCGTGATCTCAAATGGCGGGAAAAATTACGGTAGTGACTCCAAAACTGACCGGTCTTTTCCATTCGGTTAGTTTTCTCCATTTTTCCTAAGTATTTTCATATGGTCTGTTTGTTATCAGCCCTAGATCTCAGTAACTACCAGTCATATAGAGATGACACATACACAATTGGATTTGCCATGGTCTGATTGGTGGGGAAAGCTATGGCTTTAAATAAAATATTTGTGGGTCCTTTTCAACGCTTAGTATTCTCCATGTGTGCCTCTACCGGATCTCAGTAACTACAAGTCCGACGGAGATAAGAAACCCCGTTGGATTGGCCATGGCCTGAAACAATGGAGAAATGTATGCGTTTGACTCTTAAACTGGCAGGTTCTTTTCAATCGCTTAGTATTCTCCATTTTTGCCCCTCCTAGATCTCGCTAATTACAAGTTCGACAGAGATTAGCTACACATCGTTGTATTAGTTATCGTCCGATACTGTGGGGAAATCTATGACTTTGACTCTAAAACTGGCAGGTCCGTGGCAATCGCATAGTAATCTCCATTTGTCCCGCTTGATCTTGGTAGTTATAACTCACACAGAGATGAACTATACACCGTCGTTAGGTTTGTCATTGTTTGAAACGATGGAAAAATATGATTTTGACCTTTTAATTATGTTAAAGAACATTGAATTTTTACGGAAACGCTTTCGTTTTGTCTATAATAAAACCATTACTTAGTTTATTTACCACTACGTTTTCTCATGTACGGTCACTTATAATAATAATAAGTGGAGGTTGGAGTTGTAAGAAATAGTAGTTTTTTCCTCCGATTTTTATTTTTACTTTTAGGACTTAGTAACCTTGCTGGAGCTGATGTGATTTTCTTTTATGAGTTTACAATAGAAATTAAGACAAGCACAGTTACGCTTGTAGGGAATTCCTCTGGCTGCTATTACTGTCCAATTCTTCAAGTTATAGAAATGAACTGTCTGACTCTATTGACGCGATGCCTTGAAAATTTGGAACACTTGCACAATTTTTATTTGATTCAAGATGCGCCATTTTGGAGTGTATGGCAAGTATTGTAGCTTGGATTTTCGCGACTTCATGGTTCATTCTCATTCACAGGTCAGATTAGCTTCTGTTTCCAACTTTTCATGCCTGCTCTTCAACTGTATTGAGAGTCTTCGAGTAACCGTCAACATATAACGCACCCATCTGTCACTTGTTAGATATCATCTTTATCTTTGTGTTTTATAAGGTCTAAATGTTTTCTCAGAAAAGACTAAAAGATGTTTTCTTTTATATCATCATATGAATTCTCAATTTTTTGTCTCAAAATATGTACGCACGAGCATGGTTGATTGAAGATCCCGGTAGAATAACACCTACATGCACTCAATAATGGTGGTAGTAACTCCAAATATCGTATTCCAACAAGCAATATGAACAACGCAAACAGAGATGTCGTGACTCAGTTGATAGATTCTGTTTAACAATCTGACGTTCGTGGAAAAGACCCTAACGACCGTCCATCCTGTCTGAGGGTTTTCCTAAGTCACATGAGGCAAATGCCGAAATGATATATAAAAAATGGGCCCTGACCTTGCAATATCCACTTCCTTAGCTTATATATCGAAAAAGACAAGTTTCCTGAAGGCGATGAACAAAGTCGAATTCAGCTTCAAAATGAAAAACAAAACATTACACTATCACTTGACAATCATTCTGTGGAATGCGAATTACTTTTGGGGTCTTCTGTAAACTTCGTCAATTAACAAAAAATACATTATTCGAAAGCATGCTTAAAGTCTATTTCTCTCTGACATTTATATATCTTCAGATGATTGAAAGTACTCCTTTTCAGGTGTCTTAATTTAGCACTTTCTAAAATATGTTTTGACATTCTTTTTGTAGTTCACAATGCTTTGTGATATCCTCAAATCTTGCATAGTTAATCTAGCTCATTTTCCTACGCCATAGAATGATGAAAATTTGAACAGCGACGTAAGTCGGGCGACAATACAGTTTTCTATGGTGACTTTCATATATTTCTATATATTTATATATTTTAAAAGGACACTTTATTTTTTTTTAATATTACCCATAATTACTAGCCTGCAACGCTGCGGCGTTTGACTGGTTACAGAACACTTTAGGATTTGGGCGAAAGGATTAGTAAAAAACTTTTTAAAGTTATAGTTTTCTTAAACAATTCGTACTCAAAAGTGATTTTGCTTATGCATGACTAAAAGGAAAGGCATATGGGGCGCTCTCATATACAGTTACTTTATAAATTCTTCAGCGCGCCCATGCTTTTCTTTTTAATCGTGCATAAATATGTTTTTTTCTTTTTAATTTTGAGAACGAATTGTTTAAGAAAAGTATGTCTTTAAAAAGATTTTTTAAACAGTTTTTTCCTTACATACTGACGTAGATGAGAAACATGTTCACATTTTCTTCTCTTTTTGAAATGAGGATCAAGAAACCATTTTATTCATGGATCCACTTTTTTCAATTTTGATATACAGTTCGAGCAATGACGGAGTCTTAATTTCCCACCTGGTAAAAGGCAAAATAATAAAAGAAAGATGCAATCCTCTGCTAAACAGTTCCTGTTAATATTTTCTTTCATTCGATCTTCAAGAGAGTGGCATACTTACGACTTCACTGATGCGAAGACACTTTTATATGACTCTGAATTGTTCCATCTGTTCTTTAAGCTTAAGTCCGACCTGAGCCAAAGCTGCTTAAAGACCTTACAAATTAAATTCAAAATTTAAAACTTGCAGGTCAAGTCAGTTTCTAATTGAACCCATTTCCGTATTTATCAGAAACTCATTTTTGGAAGCTACTCAGCTTAGGAAATCTCCGTCGTATAGTTGGTGGATATTAGAAACTGCATTAACGTCGAACAAAAAGTGCTAAGATTAGGGCAAGAATATTTAAAGTAAAGATAGAAATAACTGCGCAGAGATTCATATTTTCTATTTTACAAGCGTAGATCAGGAAAACTGTTTATTGAAACCCCCTCACACCTTAGGATGACTAAATAAAATGAGACTGATGCTTGGGAATTAGCCCTTTGGATTCAATCACATAATTTCTGCAAATGCTAAAGAAACTCACTATCAATGGACTTCTTCACCTACCTTTGAATGCGTCCATTCTACTCAAAATAATTTTCTCCCACTCGTGATCACCAAATGTTGGCTGATATCCTCCGTAAGCTTCAGGCAAAATTTCAGGGGGAATATACTTGTGTAATGAAGGTCGGTTGTAACCATGAACATAAACCTGTAAGATAAGAAAATTTGTTTTTGAAAGAAAATCAGAAAGAACTTTGTGTTCTAAATTTAAAGTTTGGGCTAGAACGATCTTGTAATTGGGATCGTATTCTACATTGACATTAAAATGTATTTTTTATAGGAAAAGGAGAGGCCGATGCAGCAACAGATAAAAGAGAATCTTTCAATTATTCTCTGCTTTTAAATAGTGTGCAATATGTCACGTGTGGTCAAATCTACTGCATTACAAGGAATAATGAAATAAACTAGTTTTAAATATCGAGTGCTTACTTTTAACCATAGATATCAAATTTGCTAAAGTAATTCAACGTAATTGGTTCCAAGTCCACAAATACATGCGGAAAAGTAAAGAAAACCAAAAAACAATATAATGTATGTTCTAAACGTAATTCATATCTACATTAGAATTACAAAACTTATATGAATTAATATACCAACGTAGTTACTAAATATACAATACTACAGTATAAATTTTAATGTTTTGTTTAATAGTTAAAAGAAGCGATATGGCTTGCCTTCAAAAATGATTTCATTGAGATTGCAACATGACTATCTAAGCGTGCGAAATGAGGAAATGAGTCATGATTTCATGACAGACGCTCTTTTATTAATGATCATACATGCAAAATTAATGAATTATTTAGGAATTTCTAAAGGTTCGAATTTTATATGTTACCCAATGTAAATCAAACCGTTAAGTGGTGATTCTACGGTTTAAGGAGAACCATACTGTACTCACAGACAGAATAATCATGTAATCTGCGTTGCACGCTGATACTAAAATATGCTGACACTAACATATTTCATTTCATAATCTTATATTGTTACTTTCTATAAACCTTGAAACCTAGATGGAATGTAATAAAGAATTGTCTCGACTGTTTCTTTTGTTCTGGGAGTTGAATTTCTTCATTTTGTCATTCAATAATTTACCAGTCTTATATTTTATTCGTAAAAGGTAATGATTTAGTATATATAAAGAAAGAAGATTTATATAAAATCATTTATATAAAGAATGATTTAGTATTTCTCTCTATAAAGAAATAAAACAAACTAACAAAGCTCACTAAAGTGAACAAACAATTCGTACCATCTTTATGATCTTTTCAGGCAGGAAAGGTTTTAGAATAGCATAAAGTATACTGAAGATCCAAGAGTTGTTCACGACGTGGTAAGCGTGTGTTTGTATTGGATAACATTCCTGAAACAAAGAATACACATTATTACATATTTAGAGAAATACAAGAAGAACCAAACCGTTAAATTGTGGGAAATTACCGTGGTGATATCTAGTGTGATATTTTCTAAAATCGAAATTACATTCCCACGATTTTCATGTAAACGTTTCTTTTCAACACACATACATATAAGTGTAATATGCAATCACGCTCCACATGTTCGACAGAAGTCTTTTACTACCACTAATACTTTCGTTTACGAAACACATTTTAAGTTGTTAATACTATGAGAGGAAAATATATTTTCATTTTCACAAAAGCGCAACACTTTTTAAACTTCTTATTCCATATCGCAACTGCCATCTTTTGAGTTACAAGAGATTTAATGAACTAAGATAACAAAACCAAGAAATACATTATGAACTTATCTACTGTTACATTTTCTAAAGCTAAAATATCAATACCTCAATGATTTCTATAGATTTTTTCATGTTGTAAGGAGTAAGCCACCGAGAAAGCTGCCACCTGCAAACCGTTGCGTCAATGATCATCACCATCCCTGATAGCTGTGTATCGGATTCTTCAAGAAGGGCCTCGGTATTGTAGTTGAGCGATCGTGCTGCTTGGTCGAGCGTTACTTCGTTAGGATCGGCTATATCTATATACGAAATGAAAAGTTAGATTAGTAGAAATTATTTTTTTCTTCAAATGTGAGTCAAACAAAATTATTACCTTAACTTCTTAAGAACTAGTGGCGACGTAAGTGAATCTGGGGCCCGGGGCAACTGAACTTGATTGAGGCCCGTTCGCGAACACAATCGTGGGTGCACACTGCTACTGTTGACATGCAGAATCATGTCTATCAGCCATTACAGTCAAGCGCACAAGTAAGGGTCCTGAAACGGCATGACTATTGGCTCACCGACTACCATCAGTATGTTCCATTAATTAATCGTAATAAGCGATTATACACTTGTGTCAGCGACCGGCAGGGGGCCTTAGGTAGGTGGATCCCGGGACAAGGCACCTCTAGACTCCACTTTTACGCCGCCACTGCTCAGAATTAATCTTATTTTAGGTTTGACCTTCTCTTTTACCATAAAAACTTAGGCATAGATTCTTGCGCTAAAGCACAAAAATTATGATATTTTATTACTACTAATGTTTCTGCAACTAATATTTCATAATTACGTCAGCTATTACCACTACACAGCCAACACCTGCGCTACTACGTGTTCAAATTCTGCTAGCACTTATATCGCTACAACTACTATTATCTAACTTTGCATTAAAGATAGCATTGCTACTGGGTCTACTACTTCTACGGCTACTATCACTAATTACTACTCCTAATTCTTAATATTATTAACGTTTTTAAAACCTGAACCAACATTTTGAGAGGGGATTAGACACATCAAAGAAAAAAAAGTTTGTTACAGAAATTTCGAAAAGTGCTTAGTTTCTGAGCTACAGGTTTCCGAAAGCGTGGCAAAATCAACTTGAGTGTAGTTTATGTCGAATACAAAAAGACTTAGAGTGGGAGGGTTCTTAAAATCGTACAGAAAGTCACACGTACTGCTCTATCCAAAAATGTATATTTCAAAAGTGGGCAATAACTATGTCGTAAGGAAATTCACAAATTAAGTAGTATTCGGATTGCTGGATAGTCGCAGTAGGAAAAGATAGGTCCAAGTGAGAGCATAGATGAGGCATTCCATCCGGGAAATTGACCTTGAAATATTCATTGTTTCCAATTTCAGAATGTTAGTATTAAAGAGAGTTACACAGGTAGCATATCACATTTACAAAACATGGACTAAATTGTATCTAAGTGCTCCTAAACTAGCAAGGAGGCCTAAGCATTTTTCTGTAAGCTCAAAGATATAATTTCAGATGACAGGAAGAAAAGATTATTTCTAATATTTCACGTATTAAATATTTTTAACAGCTTTCGTGAACTCTTGGAAGTTCGAATGTTTTGCACTTGTCCTAAGGCCTAAACAGGTACAGATTTGGAATGGTGCTTCAGGTTTTTCGATACAGAGATACAGATTTCTCAATACTGTTATTTTTTTAAGGGTCTTTTTTTAACACATTTTCTTCGTATTATCAATCAATATGCTTTTAATGATGTATTTTCCGAATTGTTTTCTTTTAATGGTTTCGTAAATATGTTGAGCATTTTTCGACTAATACTTCAGAAGTTTACTTTGCTGACTATACCAAATTTATTCCTTACGAAAATATTTTTAACGTGATGTGATTAATTATCCACATTTTGATTATTTTCCATAATAAATAAATGATAATAAGAAGTAATAATTAAAAATTATATTGAAATCACGCTTTTATTTAAAGATACACTAACTAACTAACTCTATTGCGTAGGGAATTCGCATGTTCACGCCCACAGTAACTTAGTATCAATTTAACATCATTTGTAATGTAAGGTGGTGTGTAAAAATTAAACCAGATCTGCTGAACTTGATAAATTTGTGTTCTATTCATTTAAACATTTTATGCAATTATTACAGTAAAAACTTGTTTTTAAGTGGGTATAAAACATTTTCATCTTTTGAGTACACATTTAGTCAAAGCATATTTTTAAAAAAATGTTCTTTATAATAATATTTCCTTTGTAATCATACATCTATCTGAATAATCTTAAATATAAAGTGTTTGTCTCTATGTTATTTATACAAACCTACACACGTACATTGATTTCCACCCAATTTGCATACATGTACATTAGGTATTGGGACACGTAGTGGGGGTAGTATGAAGCGCCGAAGTAGTCATTGTTGCCAACCTATACTAAAAATTTAATTATTAAAAGTTCTTCAATATCTTAAGGCGTATTCCCACCAAACTTTACCTAAACATTACTCAGCATAACAAAAATACTCTGGGTGTCCGCGGCCCCAAGCACCCCAGTTTTCAGTGTTGCCAACCTATTGTACAATTATTTCAATTGATTCGATACGTTGGGCGTATCTGCACGAAACTTCAGATAGGCTAAACCTTATTCGACACCATGGAATAAAATATTGTGGAAGTTTCCTTCCATCAAACAGTCCCAGTTGTCAGCGTTGCCAACCTATTTCAAATATTGTTTAGTGAAATTCTATGTAAAACACATAATGAAGTGTTGCAAACTTTTAATATAACTTTTAAACTTCGAAAATTGAGTGAATTGGGTGAAAATTGAGTGACCAAAATTTTCATAGGACATTCACTTGATTACAGAAAGACCTGCTTCGAACATGTATAGTTAGTTTTCATATCATGAAATACTTCCGGAATACATTTTAGCCCGCACAAACGGGCAGGCATATCAGCTAGTACTAAACAAATAATAAATAAATAAAATCATAAGCAAATAGGAAATACAAATCGTACCTAATCGACCTATCATTACCCGCCTTCCTAAATGATCCCTGTCCTTCAAAACTACATACGGTTTGTACTGAAACATCAGTTCAACCTCACTCTCAACTGGTTCTTGCATGTACCAATGTGGAGACGCTTGTCTTGCCTTGTAATACTTTAATACCTGGAAAAAATGTTGTAAGAATAACTAACACTGTTACAAGTAGAGGAACTTTTAAGTTAAAATACAATTGAAGGGTAAGGGGGGAAAACAAGGTATATCCATTTTCGTTTTTTTTTTTTTTTTTTCGGGCTATGTGCCTTTTCTGTAGGTGAAAGGTCCTAATATTGAATGGAACATTCCTCCCGTGCTGAAACATAGAACTGTCCATGGAAAAAGCGGGAAAAGGTTTGCGAACTCATTGCTTTGAGCAAGGTTTTCAACATTAAAACACGTTTTTTTATCGGAAAAGCATTCTTGTGGCGTTCCTTGTTTTTTCACTTACCCTTGAATTGTAGTTACATTATATACGGATGCCAAATCAGGCAGAAAAAGGGTGAAATGTAACCCATAGTTTCAGATTTTGATGAAATTTGGCACATTCATTCTTGAAAGGGTTCTTAGTATAAATCCTAAGTTAGAGGTTTCTAGGCCACCTGTACCCTGAGTTACAGCGCTTCAAAGTTGACATATTTTGTCATCAAATGATGCCGCGACCGACACTTCACGAAGATACACCTATTTGATTTTTTTTTAAAATAATGCTTTATGAATTGTAAAGGTGTTTCTTATGTAAAATTAACAAGAGAATCTAAATTTGATAACAAAATTGTGGTAGAGTCAATAGTTTTTGAGAAATGGGTTTATGATTGCGAAAAAAAAGCAGTTTCTGAAATGGTGTTCACCTTCTGGTTTTGGTGTTAATTTTATGTTACTTGAACAATGTATATATGTAAATGGAAATACGTTAATATGTCGTTATTATGTTTTCTGTCAACATGCAGAAGGAAGTTTTTAATGTTTGCTACTTCATATACTTACCAATTCGAAAGATTTGTCACAATCGTATTTACAGTGCCTTAGGAATCGTAGCAGGAACAAATCATCCGTTCTGGAGTAAAGATCTTTGCGTGCTGTAAAATAGAGTAAATGATATGAGTGAAACTTCTACAGGTAATAAGTTATGTATGTCAATTTAATATGACATTGAGGATCCGATCCTGTTAAATGCAAATAGAAATATTGTTTTACTTATAACAAATGTAATTCTACTGCGATCGTACAGGTTAGGTTACGTTTGCATGTTATAAAACAATGCAAACCAATTGCAATAGAAACGCAACCATTATACAAAGGAAATGGATACCGACAGATGTGTTATACCATGTCTCAGACAGCACGAAAGTTTACACCAAGTTTGGACTAACTTTGATTTTTTTCCGTTACAGTAATGAACTTCACGTACCAAGTTTTTTGCTGAGTTGTGGCAAAATTGATTTATAACAAATACGATGTTATAATAAATATAATATCAAGGCCGCAAAATAAGCCTTGATTTTTGTTTACCGTTACAAATATGGCGTTTTAAGTTTGCGGCAGAATTGTAGGAAAATTGGCAGTAACAAACCTGCCGCATCAAATCTGGAAAACATCTTTCACGGAGCTAAGGAGATTATTTCAAGTTAGTTACTATGTTAGAAAGTGGGAATAAAATGTTATTATTGAAGCTGTTTTTAATGCAGAAACGCAGACCTACCTAACAAATTGAAGGGTAAATCCACATTACTAGTACTACTATTACCAATAATAATAACTTCGAATTTAAGAAACGTTTTAAAAGTTTGGTACAATCAAAACATATTTCATTTTTTAACTGACAGAAATAATCATTTTTAAACAAGCATAATATACAATGATTGAGCTATAATCCACTGGACAGTATAGTTTCACCAAATCTCTGCATAACAGACAAGCATTATCTCATATCCCCTAAATCCTCCATCTCTCCTCAAGTAAAAAAAGTACTGCTGCATTGCAGTTAGTAGAGGGATCTACAAAGGCTAGGAGAAAATAAACCGGAACACAAATATCCTGGTGAAGGAAAGCAATTTCACCACTCTGAGTGAGGCTGAAGAAGAAGTACATCTGCAAGGCTTAGAGATGCACAGAGGACGACATCTTTTATGTTTGGCTTTACTGTGAGGTCGTGATGCTGACAACTCTACACCGCTAAACCATTTCAAGAAATTCAGAATTATCAGATGGTTCTATGGGTTCTCCTGGGATCTTCAGGTGAGGACTGCTTCATAGGGACTACAAGAACAGTATTTAGAACATTAGGATAGGAATTTCGAACGTTTAAACTTTATCAGTATAAAAATCCCTTCGAGGTAAAGACCAGAGTGACGCAGGAATTCTACTCACAAAAGAAGTAATATCCATTTTGCGAGTTACTTTCTTTGTGTCACTATAACGGAAGTGTTTCCTTTGTAATAAAATTAGGAGATTTAGTATCCTTCCGCCATAGTGACACAAAGAAAGTAACTCGCAAAATGGATATCACTTCTTTTGTGAGTGGAATTCCTGAGTCGCTCTTGTCTTTACCCCGAAGGGTTTTTTTAATACTGATATCACTTATTTTGTAAGGCTGCATTTACAAAAATGTGCATAGTCTTCATACAAAAGGTCGATTTTGGACCGCTTCTCGAAAACGGTAATTCCTATCAACAAAATAAGCTTCGTTAACCCCAACTTGTTGCAACCCGCAATTGACCCCCAAACACCCCGGTACTAACCACTTTTGGCTAAAGCAAAAAGACAGACAGAATGACCGAGTCCCTATTCTATCATTTGTGAAAATTCTGTGATTGGGCCAGAAAGGTCATAACTTTTAAACCACTTCACCGATTTTAACGTGTGATACACCGTTTGAAAGGTATTGAAGCGTAGAGTACAATTCCGTAAGCTTCGGCCTCATATATTGTCTGTGGTAAGTGCTATTACCAGAAATGTAAAATTCCAATTTTTTTCAATCCTCTATAGGGGTCCCAGGGAGGTTGTACCGAGCCACTTTTTTCCTGTCTATTAGTAGCATAGAGCTTTCAAATGCATTCTGAAGCATCAAAATCGGTATTATGGTTTGCTAGATCCGTAATTAGCTGTATATATGTGAGTAACAGACTCAGTATATGTGAGCTGTAACAGACTCGTTGCTTAGCGTCACTCGAAGAACTACCGTTCTTCGTGTTACCAAACGGGTGCTCTCCAGACGGTACTATGCGAGACTAAGAAGTACTTGTTGGACATACTAGTGATACGGGAAGTCCGGTCGTAGGGTTAAGATAGCATTCGACAGGGCAAATAAACTTCCTGCTACGGGGGATCTCAGCTACACAATCTTAGAACATGATTCCTCTTTAGGAACAGTATCGTTTCAGTAGTTCAGAACGTAGAGTTCGTGAACGACAGATTATCCTATATTACGTTACTCGCTCGATGGTGCAACAGGGTTTTAATAGATGTCCATGCTCCGACCGAGTAAGCTGATGACAACCACAAAGGCACATTTTTTGATGAGCTAGATAGATTGTTTGATGGAATACCGAAATACTATGAAAAAATTGTGTTAGGAGATTTTCAACGCAAAGGTAGACAGGGAAGAAAATATTAGACTTAGTATAAGCAAAACAAGTCTTCATGCACAGGTGTTTCAAAAATTGAGGGATAAGAAGTACTTAATTAAAAAAAATCACTAAATTGTTAGGTTCCGTGCACTAGGAAACTTGAGTTGCTCAGCACCGAAATGGATTTCAAATAAATGGATGCATATTGTATTCTGATTTTGTAATTTTAAAAAATACAACTATAAACTTTGTATTTTTAGTAACTAGTAACTAATGGTTTCGGCCCGTTTCGATCCCACTAGACGTTAATTCTCTAAAACCCACAAGCATCACCGAGTGACTTAACCGGGATTCGAACCCAGAACTTTGGAGACACTGGTCTGACGCCAGCCCTGACGTGATCGGCTGATTTTAAGGTGGAGAAAGTCAATTGGCTTAATGCAATTAAAAGCCAGAGACTTTAACGCTGTAGATCACCCCCGCCATCTTGGTACGCACCTTCCATTGATTTACACGGGAATTGTTTTACTCATTTTATGCCTCTCGGATGTAGAATATTTAAGTTCTGCTTTCACAAAATTTGTCTTGGTGGTTATTTTGACTCTTGTATAGTTTTGATTTGTGAAGTTGCTCCAAATATATAAGTATAATGTATTGTTAATAGTTTGCTATATAAATCACAATATGTTAACGGGAAATTATACTGTTCCTGTGTAAAATATTGCATTTCTATAAAGTAGCATGAGTAAAACAGAACATGACGATAAACTGGGCGAAAACAGAAGTTAAAGCTATACTCCTGAAAAGTATAAAACGAGTAAAACAATTCCCATGTTAATCAATGGAAAGTGCGTACCAAGATGGCGGGGGTGATCTACAGCCTTAAATGGGGACGTTTATAAGCTCGTCATATCTTTGAATTTGAATTTATTTATTGTATTTTGGCATCTTTATCTCAGGCCGATATAGCGTAGGTAGAGGGTAGAGAAGGTATCGGCCAGGATCTTACTTAAAGTACCATCCCAAACATTGGCTTGTGGAAAGAGAGGGAAACCCTGTCAGGATGGTCGGCCCTGGAGTGCGAACCCGCGTGTCTAGTGTCTACCCATTACCAATTCGGAGTCCACGTCGGTACTTTGCATCTTTTCATCTTTGGATCTTCGCATCTTTGAGAGCAAATAAAATGAAATTCTTCGAATATTTCAGGAAATGCGTGCATAGAAGTATATTATAACTTGGTATTTTCGCTTGGTCATAGCAAAACCGTACCAAAATACTACCGTTCTACTGGCTGTATACCACTGCAGAAGAAACTGACTGTAACATTAAAACACTATTATACTGCATCTTAAGATATATATTTACTTCACAAAATAATGTTGAGATAATTTTACAATGATAAAACAGCACTCTGTAGTTGTAACCGAAAATAACAATTCTTGAACTTAAAAAACCACTTCCATTATTATATGTTTGAACACAAAATATAAATGTATTCGAAAATAGCACTTTCGCAGAGGTGATGAACCTCAGGAGGTCGGACTTCGCGAGGTCCGACCTCGAAATCAAACCGCGAGGTCGAAGTTGAGTGAGGTCGAGGTCGAAGTACCGTCGTCAAGTCGAAGCTGAGTGAGGTCGAGGTCAAAATGAGATCACGAGTTCGAGGTTATGCGATGTCGAGGTCGACGTTGAGCGAGGTCAAGGTCGAAGTCCTGTCGCGAGGTCGAGGTCAGAGTTCCTTCACGAGGTTGAGGTTGAACGAGGTCGAGATCGAACTCCCGTCGCGAGGTCGAACTCCCTGCGCGAGGTCGAGGTTGAAGTTTAAAACAGAGAAAAGGGGGGTGTCGGGGTTTAATGGTTATAGTCACTGAACCAGCTGATAGAGTAATTAGTCTGAAAACCCAGTTGTTCTCGAGATTTTGTCCATTCATGAGTGATACGTTTTCAAATGACGTCATTATTTAAATGAGGTCCCAGTACTCTTCAATCGGCTAGATCTCGAGATCGCTGTCCATTGTATTTCGTAGTAATTTGTAAATACTAGTGCACTATGTTCTAAAAAATTTAATAATGCTCTTAGAGTTCGAAAAATGAAAAAAATGTGGGCGAGCGCGAGGAGTATCCTTAATGATTAACGTGGAGAGCCAGTCATCCGAGGCTGTGCGAGTTGAGTGAATGTTATTTATGGCATTAGGCATCTAAAGCTGAGGCAGGATAGGGAGGGAAAAGGATTCGAGAAGGTGTCGCAGGGACTGAGTTAAAGATGCCCTTCTGGCATTTACCTGGTGTGAGTAAGGTTAAACTCTGGAAAACATCAGTCAGGATGGTCGGCCACTGGGATTGAACCCATGACCTCTCTAATGCTATGCCAACGCTCTACCACCAAGCTACGAGGCCGTGTGGGTTTTGTAAGTATTAACACTAAATTTGCACTCCGTGATTCAAATGACGGTCCCTGGGTGCTACTCCATGAGAGAGAAAGTGAAGTAAATTTATTGCTTAAGTTTTAGGTTCCTTGATAGTGGAGCTATAGCTAAAAGGGACCTCATAATCCCCCTCTCATTCTGTCCGTCCATGCACAGAAATTAAATCTCAGAAACTACAAGGGCAGAGAGGTGCGTGCGGTGTGGTTGGAAAGTATTTTTTTTTAATCAAACTGGCTCAGGGAAACAAAAATGAACTATGACTCAGTCGCGACCAAATCGCTTATTGTGAGACAGGGATCCCTCCAGAAGATTTGTACCAAAAAATTGAAGTCATGTCAGTCGGTGACTGAAGTTTGAAAAGACAAGAGAGCCCATCTTAAGTGTGGTTTCTCCAGGTCGAGATTGAGCGAGGTCGAGGTTGAGCGAGGCCGAGGTCGTGGTTAAGCGAGGTCGAGGTTGAAGTGAGATTGCGAGGTCGAGGTCGAGGTTGAGAGAGATCGGGTCCAAATATACACTTATGCTTCCACGTATCGACATTTTGCCGCTTTATTTTCTGGTCGTTTTTACTTCAAATATAAACAATTCAACAGGGAACGATTAGATACTTTTGTCACAAAGCACACTACCTACTGAATAAATTACTTCTTACTGCGTAATTATTTGTAACTATTTTTCTCTGAGAGTACAAGCCACGGCCACCGAATTGCGCAATTCAATTGCTAGTGCGCGTCGAGGGTTCCATGTTTCGAAATACACCATGTTTCATTTTTTTATTACGGTAATTTTAAAATTGCCAGTGCGCACACTATCATGTAGAAGTATGTGTTTCATTTTCACAATTAAAAATACGCACACAAAAGTTGCTAGTGCGCTGTAGGTCTTACAGAATTTTTATGAGGATCACAGATGCCATAACATAATGCAGGCAATACTTGTGCAGTCACCTATCGGCGAAAATATTAATTCGACAAATCTTGGAGATGCTGTGACTCCACAAACTCCACTATACCACGAAAATAGCAGATGCCGCTATTATTTCCCTGCTGCTTTGGCTAAATTGCTATCACTGCTACGATTGATGACAAAACATCCCTACTCATACGGCTACTTTTCTCCAAACTTTGCGAGAGGTATAAACAACACCACACCGATAAAAATAAAGCAGGTGCAAGCTATTACTTCATTTTCTATTTCTAGGAGACATTTTCGGAAGGACATATCGGCCGCATGGCTCCACATGTTTTCATTCATGGCCGAGTCATGAAGCAGTGCACCATAAAGAACACTGACAAGTTCCCATTAGCAAACGCCTGCTCAGCACTGTGATTACCGTATCGGACAGCTAATCCGCTGGCCCGGGCCGGTTCTCGGCCTTTAGATCAGCCATAGATAGAGCGTGGGTTAGACGCCTGCAGCTCAGTGGCAGAGCGTTGGCTTAACAGGGAGGTTCGGGAGGTCGTAGGTTCAATCCTAGCAACCAACCGTTCCGACTAAGTTTTTCATGACTTTATCTGTTAAACCAAGACAATGCCGGATGGTACAATCAACTTATACCTGACAACTTCGCGCGTCTTTCTCCCTTCCTTATTCAGGCCCGAGTCTTAGATGCATAAAGGCCATAAATTAAAAAATCCAATTCGAATCCCGCGGCCCAAGTTTCCCAGGGTCTCCCCCAGATTCACCATTAAGCGATGTTACGCAGCGTTCGATATATGTAGCGTGGTTGAGATTTCCCCTCTCTGCAAAAATCTTCTCTGGCTCTGTTTACACACACACACACACACACACATATGTATATATATATATACAGATGCTTATCAGAATAATGGAAACACCTGTAGTTGGCAACACGTCAGATGTATGGGTTGGAAGTGGTGTCGTGGCGACCGCAGCGCCGGACTGCTTATGGTGGTGTGTTAGGTCGGTCTCCATACTACGTCAGGCGTCGTGGAACAGGAGTGTGCAGTGGCTGCAGCAGACGGAGGTAGTGTAAAATGGGAGACCTCTCAGAGTTTCAAAGAGGGCAAATTGTTGGTGCGTGGTTATGTGGAGTGAGTGTGACGGCAGTGGCTAGTGTGTTAGGTGTATCGCCAGGGACAGTGTCGAAGGTGATGACGGCCTACACAACACACGGGAAAACCACATCGGGGAAGCGGAACAGTGGGCGGAAGAAAAGCATCAGTGACAGGGCACGCCGGGTATTAAAGCGCATTGTCACGCGGAACCGTCGTGCCACTGCGGCGCAAGTGACGGAGGAACTCAATCAGCACCTCCCCCAACCTGTTTCGACAATCACAGTCCGCCGCGAATTACATGACATGAACTTACGGGGTCGTGTTGCACGGGCCAAACCTCTCATCAGGGACCAGAACGCTTTAGCACGCCGCAAATGGTGCCGCGACCATGCAACTTGGACCGTTGACGACTGGAAATGTGTGGTATGGTCGGATGAGTCACCATTCACCCTATTCCAAACCACGGGCCGTGTTTATGTGTGGAGAACGCCCAAAGAAGCGTATGATCTGCAGTGTCTCCGCCCAACTGTGAAACATGGCGGCGAAACGGTGATGCTGTGGGCCGCAATATCATGGTTTTCATTGGCTCCTGTGGTCACACTTCGCGGACGCATCACTGCCAACGATTATGTCGCAATTTTAGGAGACCACTTGCATCCTATGGTCCGGATGTTGTTCCCGGACAATGACGCCATATTTCAGGATGATAATGCACCCATTCACACAGCTGGAGTTGTTGCAGCGTGGTTTGAGGAACATCGGGATGAAGTTCAACACCTCCCCTGGCCCGCCCAATCCCCAGATCTCAACATAATTGAACATCTGTGGTCCATCTTGGAAACACGACTCCGGCGACGATTTCCACCTCCATCCTCTCTCACAGAACTGGCCGATGCCCTGCACGAGGAATGGTGTAATATTTCACTTGCTACCATTCACGACCACTATGCCTCCATCCCACGTCGCATCAAGGCTGTTCTGAAGGCAAAAGGTGGCCCGACACCATATTAATCTGGTAAGTTGCACTTTCGTTCAGGTGTTTCCATTATTCTGATAAGCATCTGTATATATATATACAGGGGTTGGACAAAAAATCTAAAACGTTTGAAAAAGTGTGAAAATCATACCTAGTATGGTGTGGGGCCTCCTTTTGCGTCCAAAACAGCTTGGATCCGACGTGGAATGGACATATACAGCTCCTGAATCGTGGTGTGTGGAATGTTGTACCATTCTTCCTCCAAAACATGCTCCAGTTCCTTAAGGGATGATGGTGGAGGGTAATGAGACCGAACACGCCTTTCTAACACAGACCACAATGGCTCAATGATGTTCAGATCTGGTGATTGTGGGACCCAGGGGAGGTGTGATAGCTCCTGGTCATGCTCCTCAAACCATGATTGCACCGTTTTTGCAGCGTGACAGGGTGCCAAATCATCTTGATAGATGCCATCACCATCCGGGGACAATGTGTGGGCCATGGGTAGAACCTGGTCCCCCAAAATGGCCTCATACGCCTTAGCATTCATCATTCCATGTAGGGCTAGTGGGACCTGCAGAGAACCACAATATCACTGCCCATACTGTAACAGAACCACCCCCATGCTTTACAGTTGGAGCGCAGACAGTCTGGATCATAGGCCTGCGATGGTGTTCTCCATACGTAAACACGACCGGTTGTTGGAAACAAGGTGTAGGTCGATTAATCGGAATACATTACGTGTTTGCACTGATCAAGCGTCCACTCCTTGTGGTCCTTGCACCACTGGATACGCCGCTTCGCATTTACTGCTGTGACCAGAGGTTTGGCGATCGCGGCCCTGCCATGAATTTTCATTTTATGAATTTCCCGTCGCACTGTTTTTGATGAAACCGGGTTCAGTAGACCGGAATTGAGTTCCGACGTAATTTTCATTGCAGTGGTCTGCTTTTTAGCTGCTACAATCCGTTTTAATGCCCTCCTGTCCCTATCGGACAAGATTGTCTTTCGACCATTGTTGTGCTTTGCAGACGTTGTTTTCCCATGCATTGTGTATGCCCTCGTGACATTGGACACAGTGCCTGTCGATACCCCCACACTGGTCGCCACTGTTGTCACTGAAGCTCCAACCAGACGGGCACCAACGATCATGCCTCTTTGGAAGTCTATCAGGTCGCCCATTTTACCGCACCACTTGCACACCACGCACCCCTGTATATGTATATATATATATATATATAGACATTTATATATATATATATACATATATATATACAAACACATTTTATAGGCAAACGTACTTTTTTACAAGAGTAATGTAAGGAATGCAATTTCGCTCATGAAAACAGTGGGTACAGGTCAGAACATATAATCAAGGAAAACGTCGGAACGTATACTAAACGTGTCAGAACGTATAAGTCAAACAGTGACGTACACGAAATAATATAAACCAGTTAAAGCCCGTCACCGGAAAAAGGCGATTTTTCCATTGAAAGTGAATGGGATAACTCGTAGTAGGCTGAAACTATGTAATGATTTTTTGGGTGCGCCCCTTTTGAATCCAAGATGCCATCTTTGGAGAAATTTTGTAATATTTGCGGAACCTGCTAGTGATGATGTACCGTCATGCCAAATTTCGTTTTTCTATCTCCAGCCATTTAGGTTGTGTATTCTATACAACAATGGGCTTGGCACCTATTTTGGATCCAAGATGGCGTCTTTTTAAATTTTGTAATATTTTCGTAATCTACTCTTGGCAATACACCTGTATGCCAAAATTCGTATCTTTAGCTCAAACGGTGTGGAACATAAATTTTTGGGGTTCGCCATTTTGGATCCAAGATAGCGTCTTTGGAGACATTTTGTAATATTTTCGTAACCTATTTGTGATGATGTACCGTCATGGCAAATTTAGTTTTTCCAGCTCCAACCGTTTAGCCTGTTTATTGATTACTAAAGGTGTTCGTTTTTTAGGTGAGACATCCTAGTTCTTGCAGATTGAATTTTTTTCAATCTCAATAACGAAGAAGCAAATTTTTGAACTTTTAGAAGGAAATAGGACATTTGCTGGAAATATTAGTCAATTTCTAAACTTATTTAAAACGAAACATATAGTGATTCTTTCTTTTGTTTGGGGGCTACATATTTTGAATCTGCATTCTATGGTAGCCTTCACACAAAAGAGGATGAAAAATTATAGTATAAACTTAGTTTATGGTGGCAATTTAGTAATTGTTTCCAATATAATGAAAATTATGTGCTTTTTCTATTCATTTCGTTTTTAAATTTGATCCGCATTTACACATGTAATCTCCTTTACACCTCACACCCTCCCATTATAGTGAAAATACCTTCCAAAAAGAAATCGTAACTCTTAAAGGCGGCTAGCCCCGGTCAGATAATAAAGATCGAATATTCTCAAGAGTATTCATCTGAGTAGTTAGAGTCACTAACATCTGAACGGCTCTAGGGGTACCAGCAGCTTTGAGTCCCACTAGCTGTCCTACTCACTGATTTTCTTCAAGAATGTCTTGAAGTTTTCAACGGGAACGTCGATACGATACCAAAACAAAGGTCTAGCCGCTACCTACCCTTTCTTTTAACCCCGGAAGAGTTGATACCAAAGAACGACATCCCTTAGACAGGACGAGCTTTGGACATTGCTGCCAGTCTGGTCCATGAATGAAAGTTTAAAATAACGCAAAAGAGAAACTTACTATGAAGCCTGTATAAGAGAAAACCAAATCTGAACTCACCTAATACCATATTTCTGAGGGTCTGAACATCTCTTTGTATGCGGTCTGGAGTTTCGCCGATTGCCTGTCTCACCTTGATTCTCCAGTCTCTCTCAACAGGTTTATCTTTAGGTTGATCTATGTCAACTATTGAAATATTCATGAACTCCATCTTGATCTATCTGCAGACAAAAAAGTAAAATATTATTATTTTAAAGTATATAATTTCAGAGATACGCAATTTTTTTTTAAAAAAATGTATGTTTCGACTTGGAAACCTAAATTTGTAAGTAATAAATAAAATGGGGCCATTAGTCACAAATATCTTCCCTACTAATTGAGTACCAAAATGTCCTTGGTTCTTATGGGCACCTTGGGAAGGTAAAGGCGGTCGAGTGTGGAAATGACCACCCACCTCACTTCGTACTATAGGTCAAAAATTTGTGGGGCGCTACTTCCACATCCCACCTGCGCGATTCACTGCGCGTACGTATAGCACATGGGATAGTTTTACCTTTCTTTTACTAAAGAAATGGGGTTTGGAGTAGCAGGATTTGTCTGGGTTGGTATAGCTAGTCTCCTACCAGGCGCCCCCCCTGCGTGATGGTGGATAGAGGATTGTCAATCAGCTATGGTAGATATGGGAAATATTCCGGACCGGAGCAAATCAGAACTGCTGCCTTACAGTTAGTAAAGGAATCTACAAAGGCTAAGGGGAGATAGACCCGAAAAGAAAAACATGTGAGGGGAAGCAGTTTAATCATTACCACTCTTAGGCTGAAGGTGTATGAAATCGGCAAATCTCAGAGACGGACAGAGGCAGACATCTTGGATGTATGCCTTTACTACGATGTGGAAGGCAACGGAAAGCCACCACATTACTTTCTCTGGTTTCAAGGCACAAAATATAACCCAAATATTTGTCCAAAGACTAAATATTCCGGAGGTAAACTATCCACCGATGCGGATCTCCGGGAGGCGGCTGCCTTAAGAGAAGTTATTGAGCAAAGAAAGAAACCGGAGGGAGTAGAAAAAAAACAGAACAAAGGAGAGAAGACAAGCTTAATAATGGGAACATGAAATATTAGCTAACTGTTTATAACAGAGGAACGGGAAAAACCTGAAAGAAGAAGAAAAGATTACAATTTAGAGGCAGTAGGACTTTGTGAAGTAAGATGGCAAGAAGCTGGTGAAATTCGAGATGAACAAGATGTTTTATTCGTGATTGGGAAGTGGAGGAAGAATTGGAGTGTGGGCGATATTAATGTAGTAGTAGGTGAAGGACATGATGACAAGACAGTAGGAAACTACAGATATGGAGAGAGAAACACAAGAGGCCACAGGTTGATGTGTGTAACCATAAAAAAAAAGATATACCTGAACACGCCCAGATGTATGAAACGTTTCATATATACTATGTGCTAATTCAGGACATGTTGAAAAACTAAAGAATGTGAAGACTCTTCCTGGATTCGATATTCACTCTGATCATAATTTGGTCTTAACGAAGATTAACTTAAAACGTAGGTACAATAAATACAGAAATGAGAAAGTCAGCACTAATGAAATTTAGAAACGAAGAAATAAAAGAGAAATTTATCAAAAAGTTGAAGGCAAGTACTCAAATTCAGTAGAAGCAGATGGAAGTACTAAAGGACAGTGGAATATTTAAAGGCAGTGTTTTCTTGATGCAGCATAGACGCAGTAGGATCAGAAAATAAATAAGATTTTATGAGTTGCAGAAAAAAAACATTCAAAGAAATTAAGGAAAGAAAATAATGGAAGCGTTTAGGTATAGAAGAAGGTCAAAAAATGTACAGAAAGTTGAGCAATGAACTTCAACGAGAAACAGACAAAGCAAGAGAAGCGTGGACGATAATCATATAGAAGATTTGGAAAGAACAGGAAGATACGATCTGATGTGCAAGGAAGCAAGAATGTTGGAATTTGGAGAGAAAGGAAAACACATCTGTGGGAACATTGGAGGACAAAAATGTTAACCTCGTTATTGATCGGGAACGTACATTGAATAAATAGAGAAAATACATAAAAGAACTGTATGAAACGTTTCAACGTTCACAGATATTAAATGGAGATGAAGAGTTCAAAACTAAGAGAATTTTTGAAGCCTCTCAGAGAGAGGAAAAATTATAAAGCAAATGGGTTTGGATGCTGTTCCGATTGGATTAAAAAACGGAGAGAAAGAAAAAAGGTAAATGCAACAAAGGAAAAAAGGTAAATGCAAGAAGAAAGGCTTTGCAACAAAATTTATGACTCAGAAGAATGGTTAAGTCTCTTCTTAAAAACAACAATTCCACTGGCAAATAAGATGAATACAGGAAGATGTGAAGATAACAGACCCATTAGCATAATAGCGCACCAAACAATGACCCTCTACGATTAAACAGAAGATTGATTATACGATAGGATGACTGCAAAAATTGAAAAACAGTTTTGTATTCAGAAGAGGGAAAGGAACAAGAAACACTTCTTATCAGTTGAAAACAGTAGGAGAGATATACATACAGAAAGGTAAGGAGTGTGCGTAGCATTTATGGATTTGGAAAAGGTATTCTACCGAGTGAAGCATTGAAGAATGTAGGTGTGGAAAGAAAAAAATAGAATTATAAGGAACTTGTACCTAATTCAGAGAATGAGGGTACAAGTGGACGATGATTTATAAGCAATTGGTCGAGGAGTGAGAAAGCGATGCTGTCTCTCGTCCACTTTATTTAATATATATCTGGAAGAGTCTGTAAAGAGATTACTTGAAAGTGAAGGATGCTTTACGGCCAGAGAAATTAATTTTGCGAAAGATATGTTTCTTCTTGCAGAAAATGAAACATCAATTAAGATGCTAAGATTCAGTGAAGAAGGTGCTGAAACAACTGTAGGGAAGCTCTGAGGAACATAGAATGAAATTGAACGAAAATAAAACGAAGTGGATTCTATTTAGAAGAAACTTAACCGTAACAAACTTCAAGATTAGAAGAGAAAATGTTGAACATGTGTTTCCAGTATTTGGGTAGTATTGTGAGTAGACCGAGATGTGTGGAAAGAAAAGGGGGAGACCTTCACACAGCAGTGGATAGAAAACGGCTGAATGTGATGTGATGATAAGTAAGGATTTGAAATGTGAAAAACAGATCAAGGAGAGAATCACGATGGTGAACAGGAAATCCCTAAGAAGAAGAATCTCTATTACACATCGGTGAACAAAGAGTTGAGGAAAAGTTTATTGTTTTGGTTGAGATGTAGTGTTGTAAGGAGGACAAACATGAACTCTGCGAAAGAAAGAAAAAAGGAAAATATATTTTTTCAAAAGACATACTTTTCTTAAGTAATTCGTACAAGTAAAAAATAATTTTGTTTATGCATGACTAAAAACAAGAGCATGGGGCGCACTCTCATATACAGTCACTTTATAAATTCTTGAATTGTAGGGTCCCATTCTTTTATTTTTAGTCATGCAGAAATAAAATTACTTTTTTACTTTTTAGTACGAATGGTTTAGGTGAAGTATGTTTGAAAAAAAAAGTTTTTTTTAGATATTACGGTGCTCGTTTGGCCCAAATCCTAAAGCATTCTGCAACCAGCCAAACACAAGATCGTTGCAGGCTAGTATTTATTTTAGGATAAAGAAGTCTGTATTAAAAGTAAAAAAATGTTTTTAAAATACCGTATATAAATATATAGAAATAAAATAAAAGTAACAATGGAATATTATATTGTCACCTGATTTACGATGCTGTGCAAAATTTCATAATTGTCTGACGTCGGTAAATAAGTTAAATTAACGTCGCAAAATTTGAGGTCACCACGAACAATTTTGAACTAACGAAAATAATGTAAGAATGGAAGCCTTTGAAATGTGAACATGGAGAAGAATCAGAAGCAAGTGAGGCAGACAACAGTTAGTGGACTGTACACATGAGCTACAGTGGCGGTGAGGCCTTTCCAACGACACCTCAAGTACCTTCCTAGTCATAGGAGTACCTAAGTTATAAACTGGACCTCATCTCCAGATTCCAGAACAGCCCCTCCAATGGGCATGATCTATAAGGGTTTTGAGCTCATCTCGCCGAGGCCTTTCCCACGACACTTCAATGACACGGACAGACACACACATAGTGGTTCTATAAGTGTTCATAGCATTTGCTGTTGGTACCCAAAACAAGTTCGTTACATGAAATAGAAATTAAGAAGTACTGAAGAGAGGGAGTGAGAGACGAACAATCCTGGAGACAATTAAAAAGAGAAAGAGAAGCTGGTTAGTATTTTCGCTGCTCAGATCTTGTATACTGAAAAATGTAACTGGAGGTATTGTTAATGAAAAGAGAATAAGAGGAAGCAGGATTAGGGAATCCAACTCCTTGACAATATTAAGGAAAATACATCGTATATTGAGATAGAAAGGAAAGTGTAAAATCGGGATGAGTAGAAAAGGTTTAGCTTGCCTTGAAGGACCTGTCGCTTTCGGCAAAACACTGATGATGATGATGATGTCTAGAAATTAACGAAGTTGACTCCGTAAAAGTACTTATTGATATCTTAAACAAAATCAAGTTGTCTCCTTCAAAATATTTCCGTTGGGAAGCCATTTCCGACTTGGCAATCAGTGACAACATTTTTTGAACTGTTGAGGACATCCGACAAGTCATTGACAGCTAAATGGAGGCAGTGTTAGCTAAAGATTTCCTATACTTTTACATAGAAACGATGACTTTCCAAGAGAATAAAATTGGTTTGTAATTAGCTTAGGCAATACTTTTAGAGTCTGTGTCATTTCTCGCTCTCTCCCTGTCAAGGAAGTTAGTGAGCCATGAAAATCAAGAGCGGAGATTTCGTCCAGTAAATAACAGAAAAATGAGTTGAATATTTTTTTCTCTCTTGAAGACGTAATTAAAAAGTTATCAAAACACTACATTTTGCTAAAGACAATCTAATACATGCATATGATCTTAGCTAGCTCTAGAAAGGAAAATCAACATATTGATATCCTTTACTTGGCTTCAACCTTACCTGTGCAGATTCAGCATGAATAAATATAACGGAAACGGAACTGAATGTGCTCCAGCCGAAGTGTCGAGACAAACTGAATTCGCAGAGCGATTTCCCTAAATTTCAAATACTGGAAATTAAACATATGTCGTGTGTTCCTTTTCTTCTTATGCTTACAGATTGACAAGGTCATCAGCAAGATCTTTCACATAAACATACTACAATTTAAGCAAATAAACTCACACATAATACACATTGATAAATCTCTCTCATCCTTGTCCTCCCTTCCCACAAACACATAGAGAAACATACAAAGAAGAAGAGGATTTGAAGTGTTGTTACATTTCACTCGTTATCAGTCAGTGAACTCTGTAACCATGTCTATTTACGATGGAGAAATTTAGACAGTAGTGTATTTTCTGCTGGCCTTTTGTGTGAACTTCCTAGATAGATAGTCTAGAATCTTTATGGTTAAACAATACTTTGTTAGCGAACACTAAGAAACAGATTGTTATTCTATCTAGTAGCTATTTTGGTGTTCAATATTAGCTGTTATTTGCCCTATCCTGAGCAAGAAAGAAAAATACTTCCAGTACTATTACTGCTACTGTCACTGACCACAACTTCTTACATTAGAAACGGAAAGCTGAGTAACTTATAATATGGGGAAAGTAGTTCTATGTACGCTTAGCATTAAAAACATCTGCTCTGAATGCCATGCAGTTAGGCCACCCAAATTCCTACATCTTATTTTAAAATCATGTCCGGTAAAGATACCCCTCCCACACAACAAAAATCAGCAAATAGCTTTTTTACATACTTTTTGTAAATATACATGGCTTGTTATAGGTATGAATTAGAAACAGATGAGATGAAACAGCATGGTAAAAGATGATGTACGGGAACAATTTAAGCACGAACTGCATCAGACTGACGGGGAGAGGGAGAGAGAGAGAGAGAGAGAGAGAGAGAGAGAGAGAGAGAGAGAGAAAGAAAGAAAAAGTAGAAATTTGACAAAAGGAAACGTAACAAAGGAAATAAGGAAGCTGAAATCAAAATTCTTATATTTCTGGGAATCTAACAGTGATACAACAGCGACTCCTATTGTATTTTTTGCGAACATATCAAATATGGAAACTATAGTTTCGAAACTCACTAGTGCGCTTTTAAATTTCTTTTCAAAAGCGATCGCTGGTCTTCAGATTAAAATTTCGTTAAGTTCCACTGCCACGTGACGGTTTTGTGACACAATATAGCAGTCAGCGCTGGAATTCCTCGTAATCGCACGGCCCTTTGCTAAAATCCCGGTGGGGATGGGGAGCGTCATTGAACATAGTAGTTCAGTGTTCATCTTAACCAAACTAGTTGGACATTCCTATCTTTCCTGGTTATTAATATGAAGTGCTTATAAAAGTAAACAGAGTTAAAATTAATAAGTCCTTGACTCCATTTTCAACAGTATTAAGCAAGGTTTTAATTTGAAATAGTATCAAAATATGAGGAATCTCCTAAGATTAAAACTGTCATGTTTGGTATGAACACTGCTAAATTCATACGTTATATACTTCAAACGTGCAGAATACACGATACATTAATTTTGTTATCGTTTGCAGGATGTGAATGATGCTATCTAAGCTACATAAAATATAGCTATATAGCGTGCACTTCCAATCGGTAAACTAGAGTGAAAATGGGTCAATTTAAGATCTACCGATTTCACGAATATGATATGTTCCGAAAATGTTAGTGTTAATTTTACTTACACCAATATAAAGCTCTAATAATCAAGATACATGTTATTAAAATCGTTGGAGGCAGAAAAATTACAAACGCGTACGTACGCAGAAAAAGAGAGAGAATGAGAAAAGCACAAGATGAGACAAAACCCTGAAAAGAGAAAACAATAAAATAAGAGAGGGAAAGGAAAAAGAAAGAAGAAATTATTTTCACTTATTATTACGTACATTCACACACAGATTTGTTTAATTTGTTAATTGTCCAATGATTCAGCATCTCGCATTTGTCCAATCTCTTTCGAGAGATAAGTCTCTTCCAAAACATCCCAAGTACACTTTCTTTTTTCTTTTTTTTTGTATTTTCATTATTTTTATTGGTCGACATTTATGTTCCAAGGGCTAACCACTTACATATTTCAATTTTATTTATGGCATTTAAGCGTCTAAGGCTCAGACCTGGACAGGGGAGGGGAAATTACGCGGGAAGGTGTCAGACAGGGCCTAAGTAAAAGATACCATCCAGGCGTTTGCCTCGTGTGACAGGAAAACCACTGTAAAATCTCAGTCAGGATGGTTGCCCGATGGGATTGAACCAAAATCTCCCGAATACTATGCCAATACTTTACCACTGAGCAACGGTGGCTCGATACGTGCATAATACATCCTAACTCCAACTCAAACTTTTTTTTAGTACAAAATAAAAAAAAAACCACTTTCTACAAAATTATTCAACATTAAAATGTTTTTTGCTCTTCCTGAAATAGACACTCCGGTGGACTTAGTACGTTTTGCAATTCAGGTCTTCAATTGTGTTTTCCGTTACTGATAAGAAGCGTAAGAAAAAAATAGTGGAGTTTTACTGAGAATCGAACCGATGTTCCCAGATGAACAATTGAGAACGCTATTACTACTGCGCAATAAATTTTACGTTTGCAGATAAGTTGTAAAATTTTGTTTTATTGGATGTTACTCCCGATAGTACAAAAAATACGTCGTCGAAATGTTCCTAACAATAATAACGTATTGAAATATTCTCATCCCTGGAAACAACAAAAATACCGCCTGAGGTGTGAAATATTCACTCAGTAAGGTTATTCTGAAAGAATCTTGTGTTTGAAGTATTAGCTAGGATAAAATCATTAAACACTTAAAACTCTCAAATATGAAGTTACCGTACATAGTTCACTTTTCAAAGAATCTCACAGATTATATAACATGGGTTAATTCTAATCACAGACCGGTCACTGGGCCAAAATTTTGCCACCGGGTCGATTGGGTCAAGACTTGATCAACAGGTCGCGGAGTTAACTCAGTCTGTTAATTTCTGTCAAGACCGGGTTAATCGGGTCAAGCTTCGGTTAATCGGGTCTCTGGGTCACCTATTTTCAGGTCGGGTCAACAAAAGTCTTCCGTTTTCAGCTCTGTCATCAAGTCAAAGAAATTTTGTGTCAATCGGAAAACTGTAGTGTATAACTAATGCAAATAAAAGAATTAAACATTTTCAAATATACGTACAAGTATCACGGTATTTCCAATCTCTGAATTTGAGTTTATGACCTTGAGGTAACTTTGGCTTATGCCGAGATAGAGTAGGGCAGAGGATGTGGAAATGAAGTCAGCCAGAGCCTAGACTGAAGGTACCAAAACAGTATTACCGTAGTATGTATGACTAAGGAAAAATCATTGGAAAATTTTCATCAGGATTAGCGGCCGATAGGTGGACCGATCCCAGAATCTTCCGATTGGTAAACCAACTCTATACCGATTGAACTACGACCTCGCGGTATTTCCTTTCTTATTTCTGAGCCTCATTATCAAATAATTTTAAAATTGTCATTACAATTTTCAGATTCCAAAAAGAAAGTTATCTTACCTTTTAGTGGTCACAGTTTGTCTTGTTTTCTCATGTCCAAGTAAACATGGGTCTCTTCGATTACTAACTTTCTACTGACGTTGTGCACCTACGCATAGAAGTTAATTTGCTGCCAGAACATATTCTTCACAATTTACTTTTGAAAAATAACGGAGATAAAAAGCAAGACTCCTCGTGCAACCTTGACATTTTTCTTTGTATTTCTATAATTTGAACTTTTTCTATACAGGGTGCGGGACCTAGGAGGTGACCTTGTGTGACTCCATTATAATTATTCCTTGGTATATCTATATTTTCATACATTCTTTTTGCAATACCATCATGACTACTAATTACGCAATTCATGATGTAAATTTTGCGAACTGTTATTACAACAATATAATTTATTTCTTGCCTTTCGAGATAAAATTCATGATCTTTGAAGAAACGAAATCCTTTGAAGGCTAAAACATGGTGGAGGAAATTAATGATTACATAAGAAGTTATGACTTTCAGTTAGTTGTTTAAATTGATAGTAGCTTTTGTTTGTACATAGAGTACGGGAGATCAAAAGTTTTGCGTTTTAAAGGTAACCTTTAACTTTGTAGCAGCCAGAATTGGATACAAATAGTGAGGGTATTGCTTAATAACTAAATTGGTGGTTTCCCGTAGACATATGGACGGTAATTTGTATTTATGTAATGTGTTTATATATAAAAAAAGATTTATTATTAATATTTCTTAATGTTGGCTCTAGCATAGGTGTTTCCTTTCAACGTATGATAGTTCAGACTTACTAATTACTCTGTTCTTACGTAACTCGCAACTTCATCGCCGCAGTAACAAGCATTCTCATAGGATACTATCCTGAGCAAGATCAAGACAGTTTTCATCACAAACACTTATTTCTCGAAGATCCCTTCTAATATTATTCCTCCAACGTAGTCTCTGACTTTCGACAGGTCTCTTTCCCTCCGGTTTACCATCCTCTATCAGAGTTACATGGCCTGCCCACTCTAAGCGTCGTGATTTCATTATTCTTACAACTTTGGGTGCGTCGGAAAGTCCCGTTAAGTTCTTCATTATACAGTCTCCTCCACTCTTCATCATCTCACTCCGTATATCTTTCTGAAGACCTTATTTTCAAACACTCATAATTTATGTTCATATGCTAGGGTCGTACTCCAACTTTCGCAATCGTAAAGTATTACTGGCAAATAACTGTTCTGTATATTTTCAATTTCAACTTCCTTCATATTAATCGCGAGGTTATAACCCAGTCAATGAAGAGGATGTAGAGGACATGTTCGGGAGCAGAATTTTTGACTTCAGGGCTGTGTTTGGAGTAGTTAGGAGGTCAACATACTAAAAGTCCCCGGACCTACGAGCTGACCGGGGGAAGGTCATTTTTTTCGGTTTTTCACTTATATCTCGAGTACGGTGCGTCGTAGCGAAAACGTATTTATGTTCAAAAAGACAGCTGAGAAAATTTCCTACGAGATTGGTTCTGTTTGTTTGTTCCCTATTCCTAATAGTTTTCGAGATATTCGCTTGCGAAAATTGCAATTTTTTTTTAAAAAAAAAAAAGCTTTTTTGCCTCAGTTTTATAGTAGAAAACTTTGCCTTTTAGCACCTCATCCCTTAACTTCAGCCAAGTCCTCAGGGAAAAAAGTAGTATAACACTAAATTTTCTTTAAAATGAGTTATTATTTAATATATTAGTTTCAACTTGTCCAAAGTTATAGCAGTTTGAAATTCCACTTATTACCGTTAATTATAAGTACGATGGTCACTAAAACGTTTTTAGACATGTAATTGTGGGTATACATACCTTTATTTCAATTGTTACAACTTTTCAAAGTATTCACCGAGACATTCCACATAACCTCTTATCTTCCTATCTTGGAAGCACTGGTGTCACTGGGTTTTAAGTACTGCTCCTGTTTTTCAGCAATTCACACATCTTCAAGGGATAGAAAACTGATGCTCTGGCAGTGCCTTCTCAACACGGGGAACAAAAAAGTCTCACGCTGCAAGACCGAGGCTGTGAAACACTCAAAGAGATAGCCCTAACAAAATATGAAAAAAAAAAAAAAATACAAACAAACACGTTTTATAGCGTACTCGTTGGTTTCGAAAAAAAAAAAATTCATACGAAAATTTTGTTGTCTTGGCTCTCTTGGGACAGGAGGGTCCGGAAATTGGCTCAGGAGGTGGCTCATATTGCTCATCTTCATCTATATTTTCTTCCACCTCAGTTTCCACATGTTCCAGGGATTCTGTCTCTTCAGTGATGGGTAGGGATTCTATTTCTTAAGCGTCGCCTTCCTCATTGTCATCCCATTGGAACAATTTCCCAGACAATATTGACATAAAAGAGAATAAATAGTTCCTTGAGGCTTTTCTGCATCCACATTTGCCAGTACAGTCTTCGGTGCACCGGCAGAAAATTATCTTCAAAAGTTTCTCTGATGCTAAGAGATCTTTAATCTGCACCGGTGTGAGCTGGTTTTCTGTCTTGCGCTTCCAACCATACAGTTCAGGTGTTAGCTCGTTTCCTAACCAGTGCTGGACCTGGTGATACGTTCAGAAGGAATACTCCTTGGCTGCCCCCTCAGTTGGTGGGAGAGAAGGGATGTCAGGTTTGATGTTTCCTACCGACTTGACAAACGACTGGTAACGGTAGAGATTAAGGGATCTCTCCGTTGTTGGAGCTCCATACCATCTCAAGATACATTTGCGACCAGGTTCCTCAATTTCAGCTTGTGATGACGAAGGGTTCGAGAAGACTTCAGCTGCTATGCGAATGCCTGGGTGTTTCTGGTAAAGTTTGATGAAACCAACTTTACTTCTCCGAAATGCCGCAGGCGTTGTATCGCAGCCTGTAAAGGCATGCAGGAACAAAATGTTCTTTAGTCCTAACTGCTGCATCTGTTGAGTGGAATATATGTCGGTCTTCACTTTCCCTCGGCCAGGTTTCACAAACCAAATATCTCGGTTGCTGGAGTTTTTGCCATTAGGAGAATTGCTAGGTCAACGTCTTCGCCAATGACAGCAACACTGGTTGTTTCTGATTTGTCAATGGCTGTTGTAACAATCAACAAATCAGCATCGTTTGATGCGTGAAGAGTCTCAATCTTATTGTCGTGGAGTTTTGATCTCAGCAGGTCAATCAGTTTCATTTTGTTGTGCTCATTAGAGAGGAATTGGTCTTGCTTCACTGATATTTCAGTGCTCAAATTGATATTGATGTCGACGGACTTCTTCATTCGATAGCGTCGTCCCTGTTCAGCTGTCTTTGTGCTGTTTGTTAAGTTTGCGTACCCATCGAATACCACAGTGCAGCTTTTCCCAGGATAGTGGTTCTTGACAAATTTCAAATATCCCTCACAAATGGTGGAAACTGAAGATCCTCTTTGCCAAATCACTTTGTGCATCAGAAATCCTTCCTCAACAATTACGTCAAAATTTGGCAGATATATGTTTTTGTTGATTAGATCAAACAGTGTGTATGAGACTGATTTTTTTTCTCATTCCACCTTCATTAAATAAGGCTAACGGGAATGGGGCCAATTCATATTCCAAAACATTCTTCAAGCCGTTTTTTTTCATTATGGAAATCCTTTGAAAAAGCAGGAAAGGATCTACTGTAACCTTTTCATCGTTGATATTTATTAATCCTATCATTTTAACCATCGTTTGCTTACCAACTGTAACAGCATCGTAGCAGTTGACTGCAGCATCTCCCACCAATCCGGTAGCTATCGACATGATATGACTCGTTTCAGGGAAAGGAGGATGATCTTCAAACCACTCTGTGAGTTTAGCAGTATCAGTCGCATCTTTAGTTTTGCGGGCTTCTCCAAAATCCTCGTGCTGTTCACATGAGGTGAAGAGAACAAACAGCACAGAACTCTTCTATCGATGTGCAAATGTCATTAGTTATGCCCATGGCCCATTTGCTTATTACACTATCTGTAATGCCCCGTCCACGTGTTAGGCCACCACGGCTTTTGAAGCTTCGCATCAGAGTAGTCTCGATAGTCATATCTGACCAAACACCTGACCAAAAGCGATTAGATCGCCGCCTTGTGAAGTACCCACCGTTGACGAAGTTGTGGTAGTCTTCTGGCGTCATTTTTGATGGAAGATCATCATATCCTGCACATACAAGTGCCAGGATTTCGCGTAGGGAAAGTGCCCAGATGCGAGAAAGTAAGGTATCATTCTCTGTACACAAGTTAGGTGGCCATCCCAATCACCTGACCTCTCAGCATGAATGTACTCTTTCATCAAATTTACCATTTTGAAGTATTGGATCCATAGCTTTGCAGTTCGTCCATTCCCACTGAGCTGTTCTAGTGCTTCTCCAAATTTGTTTGCCAGTGATTTCAGGTGTGGGTTTTCGTTCAATGAGCTCAATGAGGGAGTCTCATTTAGGAAATCGGACATCAATTCTTTGACACATGTCTGCTCTTCCTCTGTGATTTGGATATGGTCAAATATGATGTTGGACAAGGCAGTTTGTGTGATCAAATGACCTCTGACTGCCCTGGCAAAAGCATGGCCTTGAAGCATCTTCTCAACTGATGCTGGAGCGTAGACAGTGCTCAAAAGTTATTTTATACCACTTCCGAACATTTGGTAGCCAATACAGCCCAAAAACGACATGAGGAGATGAAATCCACCGAGACGTACAATGAACTTTGATAGGTCAGAGTCAGCTGGAGCATCTGCAACTATGTCTCTGGCTTTCCAATATAATGGCTGGTCGAACGTGATGATCAAACAGTTCTGACTGATTTTTTTCACACAACTCGCCTGCATATCGTATTGCGGTGTATATTGTATCGTAATAAGAAGGATGAGCAATTATGAAAGGAAGTGTGACAATTTTAGTTTTTTCGCTGTAACTTCCTCTTGTAACGGAGTGCATGTACCCCTTCCATTCTGACACTTCAATATGTTGCTTTTTATCAAGCAGCCATAGGATGTCATGTGGTTGAGGATCTGCCGATTCCTGTGGTACTTCTACGTCTTCCACAGTGACGTTTTGTAGACCACCTCCCTTACCTTGGAATGCTTCTAGTGGAACAATTCCAAGTTTTCCGATCTCAACGTGGGCATCTTGGTCTATCTTGGTATACCTGAACCTCTTTCTACTGAACTGGAAGGAGTAATGCACCGAATTCCACCAATGCCGTGGAAAGTGTTCAGTCCATCAATGGTGCATACATTGAAGTCAGCGTTGTCGAAGACAAATTGATTGAATGATCCTGGTTTGAATGCTGGTTGAGCATGAACCACAGATGACATTTCTAAAGTTTGGGCTTCGTAGTAAGAAGAACAGAATCCTAAGCTTGAAAGAAGGTTAACTAAGTTTTTAGAGGCATATCTTCTGTAAAGTAGGAGTAAGAGGCTATTCAGTATTGAGGACAAGAAGGTTCGTGGTCGAATTACAGAGGTGATGGCGTGTGCAATAGCGACGCATTTCCTCTTCGTTTTCTCGACTTTTTTAGTTTTCTTCAACATCACCTGCTCTAGGAACGTTAGAAGCGATGGAGTTACAGAATTCGCGTCCTTAAGGAAGTTATCACCAGGCGGGTAGACGTGAGTATCGTACATTTAACTCTGGATATCTTGAATTATTATTTCTGCTGCTTTTCTTACGATCCTAAGTCGCTCGTAGATTGAATTTGTTTCCTTGTTCTCGTACCAAGCATCATTCAAAAGCTTGTACCCAGAGTATCTAAAACACATGACTGCAACATAGAATCGGTTGCATCCTGGTTTCACTATTAAGCGATCTCCAAATTTGTTTTTCAAGTTTTGCTTTTACAGTTCTCGCGTCGAGTTTTTCCCCTGTTACTGCTGCCATCAATTCGCCCATTGAAAACTGGCAGTCACTGTTCCCTTCCATGTACGCATACATTTCTTCCATTCCCTTGGCAATATAATCATCAGTTTCTCTTTCTTTTAGTTGTTTGTACAAAGGCTTCACAAATTTTACACGACATTCATTGTGGTATACAGCTTCTTCAGTGATTAAATCACTCATTGAGGATAGGCGACCAACTACTTCTTCCCCCCACTTATCTTTCCTCGCTAGACCAGCCTCCATACATGTTTTTTGTACAACAAATGTTCGAATCTGATATACCAATCTCCTTTTTTCACAGGGTTTCTTTACCTCATTCTCAACAGGGTCAGCACAGAGAAAACAATTATTTTTGAAATCGAAATCTGGTACTGAAGATCTCAAACTCACCGTTTCCGTTGGTTGTGTTGATTTTGATGCACCATGTCTCTTCAATTCAGCCATAATACTTTGAGTCCTTGTGTAATTTTTACAACATGAGGTGTGAACTAGGAGGGATTTCAAGCCTTCTATCTTGGAGCTCTTGTTGTCTCTCCTTCCCTTACTTGCTCTTATACGCGAAAGAATTCCCTTTTCTGACACTCTTGAAACGTTATCAGCCGATTCATCGATGTCTACATCACACACAAAACACTTATTAGTCATTGCGAAAGTGAATCACTCTCAGGAAATATAAAAACACTATTATAATCAAAAAGATTCTTTACACAACGTCACACGACACGCGTTAACAACTAACTGGACTCGAGTAATGCATGAATAGAACGGATCTTTAAAGAAAACTCCCTCTCACCCTTGTCCACCCTTCCAAAAATACTTTGTTTTTCTTCTCGGTCAATTTCTTGCTACCAACAATGAAAGCGGCTGTTCTTTGTACTCGGTTAATAAGGCTAACTAAAAAATACGCTTTTCATTCAATTTTCTCTCTACAAAGAAATATATTATTTTTCTCACCTCAAACAGAAAAGGACCAAAATCTCGGAAACAGAAAAAAAAAAGAAAGAAAATAGAACCAATCTTGCAGGAAATTTCGTCAGCTTTAATTTTGAATATAGCTAGTTTTCCATTTTGTTTGTCGTTGTTTTCACTTTTTTTATTACGGGACTTTTCGTATGTTGACCTCCTAACTATTCCAAACACAGGCCTGAGGTCAAACATTCTGTTCCCGAACGTGTCCTCTACCGCCCCCCCCCCCCCTTTTGAGCGTTCATTGACTTTACTATTAGGAGTTTCTGGACTGAATAGAAACAAGTGTTGCCCCGATGATAAATGACTTTTTATTTATCCCATGACATAAGTGTGCTTGTTACATATGCCCCTAGGCATTATTGTTTACTTTCTCTTCTTTCGGTAAATAACAATTCAATCAATCTACTTAACGCACTAACTTCACAGTCTTTCAATAACTTTCGCGATAACAAATGATGGAAAACCGACTTGATTAGTAGTCATGAAGCATTGTGAATTGCTCTAAGAAAATATGAGAAATTATCCTTTCAAGTTTGAAGAATAAATTACATTCGTAGAGCATCGGAATCGCATCTAAATAAATCAGATTTCAATCCAAAACGAGAGTGTTTCGTTGGAAACCACCCTCTTCATTTGAATTCAATAATTTTCGATGAAATCACTGTCTCATGCATAGTAAGGATCAGTCAGAAAGTAGACGATAATCGCTAAGATGTACTTGAGTAAAATTACACGTCAAAAGTCCTGTTCCTGAATCAACAATATAAAATTTATTTCTTTGAACTTAATTCCTCAAAGACAACTATCGTGTTTGCGAAGGACATGAAATGGTAAAAATAAAATGGATTCACCTGAACAACATTGATTCTACCGTATCTTGTGTTGAAGCATCCCTGACTTCCCTGGATACAAATAAATCCCTGAGGGTCCCGAATGGACTCCCTTTCCGCTTTTGTTTTTTGTCGGTGCAAAACCATTGGTGTTCGACTGTTAAATGAGCTCTCGTGTTAGGGAATTTTGATTTCTGCTAAGTGTTAATGTTCCTCTATTAACAAGCTAGAAAAACACTTTTTTTATTTCGTTCAATGCCTGCCACTTTGTAAAAGATTTCTTTTCTTTTCTGAAGAATGTTGCAGGAACGCTCTACACATTTCGATGTTGGGGTAATTGACCTGCATATTATCATAAAGTACAAAGTCAACTCATGTGACAAAATAAGGAAGTATTAAATAATGTTTCTTCTCTCTGTGTCAGTTTCACACACACGTGACCTCACCCCTGTCTCTCTTACACACACACACACACACACACACAGACAAGAACTCGCGTACACACAAATACAAAAAATATGTTTGTGTATGTATGCTTGTATTTATGAGTGCAATCTTATTACGTAATTTATCTAGGACGCATTCATTGTTTGTGATGTTTACAGAATTGAGATGCGTAAGTAGTAAACATTTAGTGCAACGTTTTAGAAGCTAGGTGTTCTCGTTATCATCCAAACGATAAATGCTTTGAAGTGAAAAACGTGATCCTCAATGTAGAACTAACAAGGGAAGTATTTAGGTTCGAACAGGATTTTTTTTATAAGGCTTCGTATATGTATTCGTACCCCAATGCTGATAATGCCTGCAAAGTAATTTGACCGTGTAAGGCCGCGTTTGTCCGCTGGAGGGTATTAAAGTGTTTAGAGCAAGGCGAGACAGTTGCTACAATGGCTTCCGGCTTCTCGGTTTGGACAGGCGTTTATGACTCAAAATATCGATGAACATACATGACAATGCTGACAAAGACTGCAAAGCGACAATGCCGTACAATAGGCCAGTATTTGTCTTCACCAATGTAAGTGAGAGTTTTTCACAAAGTGAATAAAAACATAAGGGAGAATCACAATAGGCACACAGGACACATCAGGGTAACCTTCAAAAGCACACGCCAAAAACTATACTAATCTCACAAAAAAAAAAAAATGAATTTCGGGGGTGGGGTCCGATCCGTAGGACATCCCACACCCTCTACGTACGTCACTATCCGTAACTGTCAGCAACTTCCAAAGCATAAAATAAAGTGGCATTTGACACCGTATCCATGGAGTGTGCTTTTGAAGGTTGTTCTGTTTGTCTAGTTTGATTCTCCCTTCTGTTTTACTCAATTTGTAGAAAAGCCTCACTTGCATTTGTGAAGACAAGTACTGGTCTATATAGGTCAAACTATTTGTTACACGGTATTGTGCCTCTGTGGTCTTTGTCAGCATTGTCAGGTATGTCCATGTATATATTTTGAGTAATAAGTACCTGTTCGAACCGAAACTGCGGGAGCCGTTGCAGCGGCTGCCCTGGCTGTCTTCCACTTGCTCCAAACTTTAACGCTCTGTAGCAGACAAACGCGGCCTTACACGGTCGAATAACTTTGCAGGCATTATCAGCATCGGGGTACGAACACATATACGAAGTCTTATAAAAAAATCCTGTTCGAACCGAAATACTTCTCTTCTAAGTAACTTCTAGCAAAGGAACCATTTGTTGATACTTATAGAGAGATACAGACGAAATTTTGACATTCTTTAGAGGGAGAGGGACTTGGCTACGGCGACCTGAAAAATAAGCGTCCAAATTAACATGGATTTCACATATTTCAGTCCATATCCTGGGTTCCTACGATTATTTCGAGAAAATGACTCAATATCCCCTTCAGCATATTTCCTGGCACTATGAAGGTACTTCAGTGAAGACCTTGCGAGCAATTTTGTGTTTGGAAATAAGGAAAAATATAACCGAAATTTCCATAAGATAGTTTATTAAAGCATCCTTTGTTTCTAACACAAAATACGTCGCGGAGTCTTCACCTGTTTATTTTTACGATCCCATGGCTTGTTTTTAAAGAGGTGTTGAGTCATTTTTCGCAAGAATGGGAAGAAACCATGATATTCCTAGAAATGTGTGAAATCCATATCAAATTGTACGCTTATTTCGCAGGCTGTCATAGCCATTTGTATTCTCCAAGTCTCTCTTAAATATGCATTGTTGAGAAATCTCAATTGTTGGCAAAAGATGCAAACATTAATGCAAAGCGTAATTTTGAACGTAAAACTACGAAACTTCGAATGCTGAAACACACTACAATTCCTAGAGAAGGATAAAGACCAAATTTTTATATTCTCCGATAGGCATTGTTGAGAGAACTACATTGTTGGTGGCAAAAAATACAGAATTAAAACATCAATAGAACGCTTAATTTGAAAGCTAGAATAACGAAACTTGGAGAATACAAACTGTGGCGTGAGTTTTGCGACCGCGCATTTTGCGGCCTGAAATATAGGCAATCGTGCGTTTTGCGACACTGAATACTGATTCATATTGAAATCCCAATGTCGAACCTGTTAGCACCAGTAACTATATTTTTGTTGTATATAGCTGGTTAGATCAAATTAAGTTAGATAACCAGTTTCATTTTGAGAGCAAGCTAATACAATTTCAGAAGCAAGGGAATTCGTTTTGGGTAAAGGTTTCACTTGTGCGATATCCACGCATCGTAAATGTCACATGGGGATGTGGAGGTAGTGACATATTTTCGACAAAGCTACCAGGTGTATGCACAAGTTTTTGCCGGTTTTTGTGGTAAAGAAAACACGTAATTTTCAATGGAAATTAATTTTGTTTTATTCAAAATATTGGCCATCGGCCTCTACATATTTCGCCCATCTTTCAGGTAATTGATGCATACCATGCCAGAAAAACTACTTGTCTTTTGCGGCAAACCATTCGTAGAGCCATTTTCCAACGTCTTCGAAATTGCTGAAGTGCTGCTCTGCGAGCGCGTGTCCCATTGATGCGAAGAGGTGATAGTCAGATGGCGCCAGGTCTGGGGAGTAAGACGGGTGCGGAAGAATGTCCCATCCAAGCGATTTCAAGGTGTCTTTCACTGGTTTTGCTGTGTGAGACGGCGCATTGTCGTGTAACACAATCACTTTGCCATGTCTTCGGGCCCATTCCGGTCGTCTTTCGATCAATGCGTGATTTAAATTAATCATTTGTTGGCGA